>JAJEJO010047203.1:406948-450771 GCA_020662805.1 Glaucomys volans
ATCATTCATCAGAGAGACCATTCGGCTTTTGGATTTTTGGGATTGGCCGATCTCACTTAGCATAACAGTTTCCAACATCATCCATTTACCTACAAATGTCATAATTTTATTCTTCTTTATGGCTGAGTAATATTCCATCGTGTATATATACCACAGTTTCTTTATCCATTCATCTACTGAAGGGCATCTAGAATCAATAAGTAAATAAAAAAATGCAGGGACTCAGCAACACAGAGGATGTTGTATATGTGAGATTATCAATGCCGCCTGTAGGTCAATAACAAAGCCATATTGGTCTGAAGCATGCTTCACAGTAAAAGGAATGGAGAATCAGCAATCTTTGGTTATAAAGATTTCTCAGGTTTGCTTTCAGCCTTTATCCACTGTTTCAAATACCCTTCAGGCTTGCTAAAATGGACACACTGACTCAACCACAGAAGTAATTTCTATAGTGGATGAGGATGACTGATAAATTTGCAAGAGAAATCTTAGGGTTTCCATAGCAAAAGCAAGTGCATTAAATCCCAAACGTGTCCCCAAAGCTTCCAGTTCTCATGATTTCAGTGTAAGCAAAACATTCAAGGAAGAAAATATCATTCTTCTTTAAAATTTACCTTTTTAGCATATAAAGGTTTATTCCCAGAGAAACATAACATTAATTGCTATAGTACAGGTGAATCCTCTGTCCCCTACCAACATCAAAATGGCTTTGATGAAAATATCAGCATAAAGGAATCAAATTAATTTTTTAAAAGAGGGTTTGGGAGCTGGCTGTAAAATAAGGTGTGCTGACTTAGTTGGATTTTAAAAGCTAAGAGTATTTCAAAGGAATAACTTAAAAGATAAAATTATAAAATTACCATCCTCTAAAACATGAATCAATTACTATTCTAAGAAACAGTAAATAGGGGCTGGAGCTGTATCTCAGTGGCAGAGTGCTTGCCTAGCATGTGTGAGGCACTGGGTTTAATCCTTAGCACCACATAAAAATAAACAAATAAAATAAAGACATACTGTCCATCTGCATCTACAAAATTCAAAAACAGAATAGTAATGAAATAGAATTCAAGAAGGATCATGAGACACTACTGATCAAGAAAAAAACAACTTCAGTAAGAGAATGATATTTGGTATCAAGTAAGACATTATGAGCACATGAGATAAAATTATGGGAATTTAGAAGGAAAATGGCACCTGCTCTTTAAAAAGGCGGAAGGATGGTCAAAAGATTTGGATAGTTTGCTGACTGTCTATCATTTTAATTTACCTCAAAAGTCCTACATTTACGCAAACCATTACAATTAATAGGGATGCTCAAAACCAAGTATTTTCAGAGTCATGAGACAAATAAAATTATGTTCTTTGCAAAAATAAATTTTAGAAGAAAGTATCTTGTAACAGATGCTATGGACTGTAAAAAGTACCCTTACATCCATTTAAAATACAACCACAAAAAACATGCTTTAAAGACAGATGTTGGACACCTGCCACCTCTATGATATAGGTGAATTCCCAAATACCTAACTGTACAGGTGGTTTATTTTTAATGTAATCCAATGGCACTAATACCTGTTAAAACCTTGGAATCCTTACCATATGCCCATTCTCCTCAAACTAAAGTGAAAGTCCGTTCCACCTGCCTCAAGTCTAGCATGAAATTAGCCTGTGGAAAAAGAAGAAAGAGAGGAGTTATAAATCACTGCTCTGTCAAGACGAAAAGCAAGCATGTAAATCGCTCTGAGACCAAAAAAGATTCTTCCCTAAGGCAAAAGTAAGAATGTTTGCTTACACCTTTACAAATAAAGTTCTGTCAAGCTGTGAGAGAAATATACTCATATCCATAGGGATAGTCAGGGAACCAGCCCTGTGAATCTCCAGTGTAATCTATTTCCTCACAAAAGACATTCTCACCAGCTTCCTCCTGGGATAGTAAATAATCACTAATCATCCCAGATGGTGTGAATCTAGACTTATCAGTGACAGATAATAAATCAGGGCACTGTGATATGTGCCATGCTATTACAGTTCCAATGATTTCACACCAATGAGACGTTCAAACTGCTAAGTAGCATAATTAGTTACAGATAATTCCAAGACATTAATTATGCTTGGAATAAATCCTTGGAACAAATATTGAAAATATTCTTTATCATATATATTAGCAAACACCTAAAGGAATTAATTTGGTCCTAGGCATGTAAGCATTCAGATATTTAAAGTACCTAGCACATTTTAATACATAGCATTGATATTACATCACATAATTTATAAAATGAAGCAGTATCACTTTGCAATTTCTACAGTTATTTTCACATAAGATTTCATTTTACAGTCAAGAGAATCAGAATCTGATTTTATTTCAACTATTTCTTGAAATAATGCAATTGTACTTTTGTCAAAGAATGCAATATTCACTCCAGAAATAACTATGGAACAAGTGAATTTTGTTTGAGAATCTAGTGCTTATTTCAAAATTTGAGCCACTTTCAAGAAAAATATCTTGTGAAGTTCCTCAAGGTTCTTCAAACTAATGCCCCATTCATATTGGCTTTCTCTAGGATGAAACTCTGATCATTTATTTTCTGAAGACTCTCTTCAGAACTTACTCATTTTATGTCTCATTTTGTTTTTCAAAAAAAATTTAGATGTATATGGACACAATACCTTTATTTAATTTATTTATGTGGTGCTGAGAATCAAACCCAGTGCCCCATGCTTTCAAAGCACTCTACCACTCAGCCACAAACTCTTCCCTTATGTCTCACTTTCTTAAAATCAAAATCTTCACTAGCTACGCTCAGTAATCAAGTCAAACTCAAGTATTTACAACTGAAAACAACTAAATGAAAATTTTCCTTCCCCAATTTTGCAGTTCTATTTTAAACTGTTATGCTTAAAAATGAGAGGACAGATGGGGTGTGTTATATTGGTCTTTGGGGGCCCCATAGACAGTGACATATGAGCAAATAGTTTATGTCTAGAGTTGGTCATGATTTAACAGGCCAACCCAGGTTATGTGAGCTACCAACATGAGATGTTACATGCATTCAAGAGCATTCTATGCTAAGAATGCTGTAGAGCACTTATGTATATTTCTGCTAGATGATCCACAAATTGCCTATACACAAATGTTAACTCCTCTCCCAGATTATAAAAATCCTTTTTTTATAATTTACAGTGGTTCTATAATTCAGAATATTTTAATTTACATGACATCAAATCAAGTTATCTACTAGTAGCTTTACTTTTTAAATCAGTATTTAAATCTTCAATCTAACTGGAATTCATTGTTATAAAGATTTAACTTTGTGCTTGCTTCAGCAGCACATATACTAAAATTGGAATGATACAGAGAAGATCAGCATGACCCTGGCAAGGATGACACACAAATTCATGAAGCATTCCATTATAAAAGATCTAACTTTATACATTCCAAATTGGTAGATAATTGTCCTAACAACATTATGTTAAAATGTCAATGCTTTGATCTAAATTACTATTAAGAATATAGATTTAATCAAATACAATATCTACATGATAGAATACTTTGCAGAATTTTTGAGGAATGAAGTTGCTCTATGTACAAAAATGCCAACAATACATATAAGTTGGCCTGTTGGAGAAAAATATGTATGTTATGACCCTATTGAAACAAACCCTCCTTCTGCATATACAAATGTCTACATATTTGATAAATATTGAAAAATTCTAAAGGCACACTGTTATGGTTTAGATATAAGGTTTCTCTCAAAAGCTCATGTGTGAGACAATTCAGGAAGGTTTAGAGGCTAAATGATTAGGTTAGAAGAACCTTAATCCAATCAGTGAATTAATCCCCTGATAGGGATTAACTGAGGGGTAACTAGGGTGTAGCTGGAGAAGGCAGGTCATTGGAGGCATGCCTTTGGGATATAGATTCTGTCCCTACTGAGTAGAGTTTCTGTTTCCTCATGTGATGTCCTGAGTTGTTTTCATTGGCCATACTCTTTTGCCATGATATCCTGCCTCACCTCGCCTCCCAAAGAATGGAGTTGGCAATCTATGGACTAAGACCTCTGAAACCATGAGTCCCAAAATAAACCTTTCTTTCTCTAAATGTTCTTGTCAGGTCTTTTGGTTACAACAGTGAAATAATTGACTAAAACACATACAAATCAAATTGTTAATGGGACACCTGAGGATTAGGACTTGGAATGGAAAAGAATCTTCTTTTTCAAACTAATTTTACTTAATGTTTAAAAATCTTATTTAAAGTAAAAATACATATAATTTGCATTTTAATGTAAATTTAACAAACTTAATTCCTTAATGTTAATGAATAGTATAATCAAAATATACCTTTAAAATCATTCAATGTATATTAAAAACAACTTGATAAAAACCTCCTATCTCTTCCTTCCTTACCTTGTTGGACTGTGATATGAACAAGAAATTAACATTTATTGAGTTTAGCCTCAGAGATTTTAGAGTTGTTATACAAGTTAACCTACAGTGACTAAAACAAGCCTCTAGTCCCTTTTCAATGACCTTCCATACTAATTAGGAAAATGAATGTGCATATAAAAATTTGAGAGATCAAAGCAGCATATGCATACAATGTTTCTGGTAGTAAGGACTATAAAAATGAAATTAAGAAGAAATCCCCAAAACAGTTTCACAAAAATAGGACAGAGATAGTCAAGTTTTGATGACATGTTGAGGGAGTGTAGAAAAGTGAGTAAAGGATAGATTAGCTGGGCGCAGTGGCACATGCCTATAATCCCAGCACTTGGGAGGCTGAGGCAGGAGGATCATGAGTTCAAAGCCAGCCTCAGCACAGGCAAAGCACTAAGCAATTCAGTGAGACTCTGTCTCTAAATAAAATGCAAAATAGGGCTGGGGAAGTGGCTCAGTGGCCAAGTGCCCCTGAATTCAATCCCTGGTTCAAAAAAAAAGAAAAATAAAGGATAGATTAAAAGTAAACATTAAATAGATGAATTTCAGTGGAGTAGAATCTCTTTAATAAGAAGTAGTAGAGTTAGTACTGAAAATATAGGTTAGAACCTAATTACAGGGAATCCTCAATTTCAGCCTAAGGATATTGAGCTTTCCCATGCAGAATCAGTATGACTAGACATTATTTCTCATGCCAATGCCAATTGCTAGGAAAGGCTATATCTTTACCAGGTTGAAAAAGACTCAAGTTATGTTCAGTACAATAAGAAAGGACTTCATAATCAATTAGCAATCTCTGATATGGACTAATGGAGGCACTATTCTCTGCTGGATATGTGCTAACTCTCCTAGAGGCAAGGACATTTTTGAGATGTGGAGAACTAAGTAGATCTCACAGTGTTTTTGAAAGATAAATGTCACTTAATGTTGGTGAGATAAGGAAAATAATTTGGAAACAGAGCAAGAGGACTTGGTGAGGCCTGTGGGAAAGGAGGAATCAAAGGTTAAGGTTTTAAGCACTAACCTTTAGATTATCTCTATTGCCATGTATATCTAAAACGAACAAATAGAAATAAATAAATAAATACTAAAAACATAAAAAAGATAAACTTAAAAAATAAAATGGATATGAAAAAAGAATTATATATTCCCTCTCAAAAATGACATTTAAAGAAAACACAATTTTGCAATGCAATACTCAGTTCTTCTTAACTTTCATTATAAAAATCACAAATAAAGATGAATGATTTTATAATTTGTAAAACTCTTATTACTGAAAAGTTAAGCTTTCCTTGCTTTTAATTGAACTGACATTTTAGCTCCATTTTGTTTATATATAGAAGAAAAATTAGCTTTAAAAATCTACCTGATGCCAGGCACAGTGGCACACACCTATAATCCCAGCACTTGGGAGGCTGAGGCAGGAGGATTGCGAGTTCAAAGTCAGTCTCAGCAATTTAGCGAGGCCCTAAGTAACTCAGTGAGACCTTGTCTCTAAATAAAATACAAAAAAAAAAAATAGGGCTGGGGATGTGGTTCAGTGTTGGAGTGCCCCTGAGTTCAATCCCCAGTTCAAAAAAAAAAAAATCTACCTGAAATCACATAGGTGCATGTTAAATTCAAACTGTAATCACAACTGACTATGTGAGCTTCACTCCTATCCAATGAAAGGATAAGTCTGGGATTACATTCTCCACTATAGAGATGGATTTAACTTCTGGCTAAAGACATGATCTGATTTGCCTAAATCCCTAAGTAATTTAGTGATGGAATCAGGATAAGAATTGTGGTCTCCTAACAACAAATTCTATGCTTTTTTTAATAGAACATCACAAACATTCTGCCAGAATGGCATAATTGTTTTCACATTGGCCTTTTAAAATGTTACATATTATTATTTTACATAAAGACATTGTTAGTGGATTCCTTGTCTACTTTTTCTATTAAATTGTGTTTATTTGCCCCAAACAGAACAAGATTATGCCCTTTATGAAAGCTTGAGGTTAGTCCATAACACCCTTAAGAAAGATTTATGATCTCACACACTATTTTATTGCTGTCATTAAAAGCAAGTGGTGAGATAAAGTGGTTTCAATTACACAATGAAAGGGTTGTCCTATTTCAAAGACACACTGAATTAAAAATTCTTGAAATAATTGAGTTACTGCTTTCCCTTCTGTTCCAAAATATATAACACTTTGAGAATGAATGAATTTTCTTATCTATTATTTATAATGAACAAATACTGCATATTCTGAGAAAATAATAATCCATGCCAAGACAGATTATTTTCCGTTTTCCATTGTTCTCCATGACTAGATTGCAAATTTGGGAATCTCCAAAAGCTACTGAATGCTTTTGATTTGTTTTGGTCTTTGGTTTTTGTTGGTACTAGGAATTGAAACCAGGGCCTTGCACATGCTAAGCACATGCTATACCACTGAACTGCACCTTCAACCTCTTTCTACATGTTTTTCAGGGGTATGTTTCCTTCACATTATAGGATATGGTTGATTTAGATCCTCTTGTTATTTACCTGTCAGGATGTAATGCAGATTGAAGAACAGAAAAGTTGATTGAAATCGTATACCTCTGACACCTCCAAAAGATTAGCACCTATGTTTAGATTTGTTTGTTCACATTAAACTTTTTTGCTTTTCATATAATAGCATACACTCCACTGAAATGAGGTAAGCTATCTAGGCATGTTAGATTCCTTACAAAAATGGCCCCAATTGTCTGCCCTTTACTTTATTTGTAAATAGAATAACAAGCACTTTGTAATGTGGTTTGGAAGCTCCTCTGATCCCACAGTGTTGTCTCTTTTCTGACCCTATGAACATGAGCAACCCCTGTGACTTGATTTGGCAAAAATATGTGATAGAAGTAACAGTATGCAAGTTCTGAGCCTAGTTCTTGTTCTCTTGGAACCAGCCACCAAATTGAGCAACCCCAGGCTAGTCTGATAGGGGATAAAAGACCTCATGGGTCAGAGGCAAGGCGTCCCAGCTACCATCATCCCAGACCAACTGGCACCTAATTTACTCAACAGAAAACCGCAGATACCTAAGCAAACTCAGTAGAGACAGGGCTAAATTGCTGATTTAAAAACCCATGAGCTACAAAAATGGCTGTTGTTTTAAGTTCCTAAGTTTTCAGATTGTTTATTACACAGAAAAATCTGATTAACATTGGCATAGGAAGAATACCATATTTCATTCTAGAAAAAATGTTCTGTCAAGAGTTTTACACTTCTAGAAATTCCCTTTAGAGGAAATATCCACTCATCTTTTTATTCATTCTTTTCCAAGCATAGCTAGCCTGATTGATGAAAGCCTGACATTTATTGTGCTATATTTTCTAGCACAGGGATTAAGAAGGTTAAAGATGGCTGGCCTGCTCTTCTGCTCTCACCAAATTGCTCACAAATGGAACAGGCCTTCCGTCTTCTGTTTCCTAATATTTTTTTTTTTTTATGACAGACCATTCTGTGTTTGTGGGTAAAATAAGAGTCCACCATTGTCACTCACAGTCCTGATGGTTACAGAATATGAAATAGTTCTATGTTTCTGCTTAGTAGTCTCTAAACCTGCCCTATAGAACCAGATCTCATCAAAGGTAAGTCCAGATTCAGGGTGGAAATCAAAGCGACCACTGAGTTCCAGGTACAAACTAAAATATCCAGCACAGGACAGCAGTTAGATACATTCACAACAACGGAATCCCAAGAAAAGGGATAGAGCTTTGCACTTTCTCCTCAACAACTTCCACTATCTGGGAATACTGATTTGAAATTTTTAAATGGCTAATGAAATTGAGTATTCTCTTAGATTTTCTAGATTATAATTCCACTCTTTCATTACAGGTTTAATGGGATTTTCCCAACTAGAAAACAACCTTAAGATTTTTGTATTCAAATTTCCTAAAAAAATGTCTAGGTAAAAACCACGCACATACTTCCAGGCACTCTGTTCTGGTTCTTTACCTGTAGAAATGAGAAGATACTTCAATCAAGGAAAGGAAGAAGATTCCCTTCCAATTGTCAGGATTTCAGCTCCCCACATCAAAATTGGATGTCTTTTTCCCAGAAATTAAACAGGATATAAAATTAGAAAATGGATAGCAACTAAATTTAGCATGTTAAAATGTGTGATTTTTGTGTGCATGCATACACATGCCCAAACATAATTCTTTTGGAAAATGTATTAATGAACAAGGAAATATCACCTCACCCCTGTTAGAATAGATAACAACTACTGGCAAGGATGTGGAGAAAAGGAAATCCTTGCACACTGTTGGCAGGGATGTAAATTAATATAGTTATTATATAAGAGAGTATGGAGCTTTCTGAAAAAAATATAACTAACATATGATCTAGCCCACTCCTGTGTATATGTCCAAAGGCAATTAAATCAGTGTGTCAAAGAACATCTTCATTCCCATGTTCATTGCTGCACTATTCACAAGAGCCAAAGAACAAAAAAAATAGTGTCCTTCAACTGATAAATGGATAAAGAAAATATGGTATGTATACACAATGGAATACAATTCAGCCATTTAAAAAGAATAAATTCCTCTTATTTGTGACATGAAGAAACTGGAGAACATTACGTTAAGTGAAATCAGATGAGCACAAAACGAAAATACAAACACTATTAATCTCACTCATGGAATTTTAAAAAGTAGGATTCAAAGAACAATAACATGGTATTTCAGAGGCTGAGATGGGGCACTGGAGAGGTGTTGGTCAAAGGATACAGTATTTCAATGAGACAGAAGAAATAATTTCAAGGGATGTATTTACATTATGGTGATTACAGCTAATAACAATATATTGTGGACAGGAGTTTCTTGACATGTGAAGATGTTATATCTCAATAAATCCCTAAGTTGAAAATATCATAGGTCAAAAATGCATTTTTACCATGTCAATAGTACACAAAACAATTTACAGATTCAATGCAATCCCAAATTACCAATGACATTCTTCACAGAACTAAAAATATAATTCTAAAATATTTTTGGAGCCACAGAAAATGCCCCAAATGGCAAAAACATCTTGAGCAAACAGAACAAAGCAGGAAGCATTACATCACCTGACTTCAAAACATTGTCAAAGTTATAGTAACCAAAACAACATGGTAATGTCATTAAAAATAGACATAGACCAAGGGAACAAAATACATTATCTAGAAGTAAACCCATTCATTTCTAGAGCCAGCTGATTTTTAAAAATTTTTTCAGTTATAGGTGGACACAACTTCTATTTTGTATTTATTTATTTTTATGTGGTGCTGAGGATCAAACCTAATGCCTCTCACATGCTAGAAACATGCTCTACCACTGATCTACAACCACAGCCCCTAGCCACCTGATTTTTGACAAAGGTGCTAAGAATACACATTGGAGAAAGGACAGTATTTTCAATAAATGATGATGAGAAAACTGGATATTCATATGCAAAAGAAAGAATTTAGACCCTTATCTCTCATCAGTTACAAAACTTAACTCAAAGTGGATTAAAACTTTAACTGTAAGGCCTGAACAAATGAAACTACTAGAAGAAAACATTGGAGGAAATACTTCAATACTTTGGAATAAGCTAAGAATTTTTGGAAAAGACACCAAAAGCAAAGTTAGACAAAAAACTAAAAAAATTCTACATGACAAAGGAAACGAGAGTAAGAGACAAGCTATAGAATGGGAGACAATACTTGCAAGCTATGCATCTGACAAGGGGTTGATATTCAGAATGTATAAGAACTCCAAAAACTCAATAGCAATAGAACAAATAATCCAATTAAAACTGAGCAAGAGATCTAAACAGATATTTCTCAAAGAAAGACATTCAACTGGTCAACAAATACATGAAAAAAAATGCTAAACCTCACTAATAGTTAGGGGAATACAAATCAAAACCACAGAAAATCTCACCCCAGAAAGAATGGCTATTGTAAAAAATGACCAATAATAACAAATATTGGTGTGGATGGGGAGAATGGGGAACACTTGCACACTTTTGGTAGGAATGCAAATTTAGTGTAGCTATTATGGAAAGCAGTATGGAGGTTCCTCAAACCAATGAAAAATAGAACTAACTTATGATCCAGCAATTCCAGTCATGGGTATATATCCAAAGAAAATGAAATCTGTATGTCAGAGAGACATTTGCACTCCCATATTCACTGATATACTATTCACAATAACCAAGAAATGGAAAAAACCTAAGTGACCATCAACTAATCAATGGATAAGGAAAGTGTGGTACATACACATCATGGAATACTATTCAACCATAAAACAGAATGAAATCCTGTACTTTTCAATAACATCGATGGTTCTAGAGATCATTATGCTGAGTAATGTAAGTCAGGCACAAAAAGAGAAGTACTGCATGAATCCACTCATGCAGAATCTAAAAAAGTTGATCTCATAGAATTTAACAGTAGCATGATGGTCACCAGAGATCAGGAAGTCTAGGGTACAGGTAGGGATAGGCAAAGGTTAATCAATGTGCACTGAATTACATTTGAATAGGAGCAAGAAGTTCTGGTGTGCTATTGCACAGTAAAAAAAGTAAAAGGAAATGAGTTTAGCACACTTAACTTATTGAAAATCCTAGTTTAGCAATACAATAAACCATAGTGTATCAGTTATTGACCCTTGGAATCACCTTCCTGACTAGAGATGCAACTCATTGCTGTTGTATAGTATTGCAAGAAAGTAACATACCATATATCTGTATCCAGGGAAAAGATCAAAATTTAAAATTTGAAGTACAGTTGATACTGAATGCATATAACTTTTGCACTACTATAAAACCATCATAAGTGAGCAACCATCTATAGTTGAAAATTGCTAAGATAATAAAAAGTGTTCTCACTACAAAGAATGTGAGATAATGCATATGTTAATAAGCTTGATTTAAGCATTCCACAATGTATATTTGTATCAAAACATCATGTTCCGCAAATAAATATACCTAATTTTTACTTGTCAAATAAAAATAAATCATTCAATTATCTATGTATTATTTCCTTCATTCTACTTTCTCTAAGATTATTCTCTTGGTTTTATAGTTGACTATTGTTTTAAGTTAGATGCAAAGCTCATTGGTTCTCATTCCTCTTCATCTAATATAATTATTTAAGAATAAAATTTTCTTTTTGTATATATGTTCAGCTACATCTCACAGGATTTAATGTATTTTATTATATTTCATTTCTAAGTATATTTAAAATTTTGTCTGTAGCTTTATGACCCATGAATTACTTACAAGGCTATTTAAAATTTGAAATATAAGTTTTGTATTATCATTTTTATTAACCATTAATGGCACTGTAGTCAGGTTTTTATTCTGAATTACCAGGCGGCCATATTTAGTTTAAATTATGTTCTACAGAAATATACTCTGCAATTGTCAAGTGCAGGATTTTAGATATGTATTATCTATTGAGATTCTTAATTATAATATCAAAATATGCCCCAAACTTATGTTTTCGTCAGCTTGATCTACCAATTACTAAAAGAGTTGAATTTGTCAGTTTGTCAAATTTTCATTGCATTCCTTTACCATTTTGCTACGTTGCATATGTAATTAACAGATGCTGTGTGTTAACTGCATATGAATTAAGGCTTGTTACATCTTCCTGGTTAAATGAACAGTTTTTATTTAATAATCTTTTTCACTCTGATCAGTTTTTTGCTTCAAAATGTTGTCTAATTAATATATGTACTGTAGAATTAGTTTGATTTATGTTTGTCCTAACAATATGTCAAGGGGTAAGGATATAGAGAGTTGCAGAGGGGTACCTTGGAGAGACTCACTGCAAATGTAAGTTTTGAGCAGAATGAGGTGAGAATACATGCCATGTGACTGTATGGAAAGAAAGTATTTTATGTAAAGGAACAGCATAGGTAATTGCTAAAACATGTTTGATGTATTTGCAAGCCAACCAGAAGACCAGTGTGGCTACAAAGGAATGAGCGAGGTTAAAAGTTTTAGGGATGAGATTGAAAGGAAATGGGACTACATCATGTAGGGATTCATAAGCCACAGACGATCTGAGAATTGATTCTGAATAAGAGGGAAAACTATTAGATGGTACTGAGAAAAAAATATTATCTGATTTATATTTTAATAGAATTAAAGTAAATGTCATGTTTACAAAGGATTATGGGGCCAGGGTGGAGCATAGGTCAAGGGTAGAAGCAAACTAATTGGGAGAATTTGGTAATAATTCAACTGTGAGATAATGGTACCTTAGACTAGCATAGCAGCAGTCAAGGGGGTGTGTAGTAGTCTAGTTTATGATATGTTTTGAAACTTAAAAATGACTGGACTTGCTGATGGATACATGTGTAGTGTAAGAGAAAGAAATGAATGAAGAATGAGGTCCTACACACAATATAAACAATGAACACTTAGTATTTGTATTTAATGCAATGAAGATGACTGCGGGGAGTTGCGTTGTATAGAGTAAATTAAGACTTTGTTTTATAACATGCTAATTTGAAAATATTTGTTAGTCATCCAAGTGGAAATATCTGGTTGGCATTGGAGCTCAGTGAAAAGGAACACATTAACAATATATACATGAAAGTCATCACATATACAGACAATCTTTAAAATTGTGAAATGTGATGAGAACACCTAGGGAGTGAGTAAAGATAGAGGAAAAAAAGATATAAGGATGGTGCCCAACAGCATTCCAGGCTTAAAAGTAAGAAGATGAAAACACGAAGGAAAGTGAGAGAGAGCCATGTTCTGAAGGCCAAGGGAAGAAAGTGATTTAAGAAAGAGAAACTACATTACATCTGAAGAGAAATGATAGGTCAAGTAAGATGAGGACTGAGAATATTTCATTCTCAGTCTGGGAAGTGAAAGTTACTTGGGGAACCCGAACAAAGTCATTTCAGAGGAATGGTGAGGGATGAATGCCACACTGGAATACATTCAAGTGAGAATGAAGAGAGAAAGGAGAGACAGGAAATAGAAAAAACTTAACTTTTTATAAAGGAAAATAGAAAAATTAGAAGGATTACATCTAGAAGGGGAGGGATCTACATAACTATGCTTTTAGTTTCTGTTTTAAATGGAAAATATTATAGATTATTGATAGGAAAAAAGTAATCATGTAGACAGAAAAAATGGCAATTGTAGGAGTGAAGTTTTTCTATTCTAAAGGTCATCACACTTGTTCTGAAAAGGGCCAATAGTAAATAGTTTAGGCTTTGTGGACCACACTAATCAATTCTGACATTGTAAACTGCTGAAGCAGCCATAGCCAATATATAAATAAATGAGCATGGTGGTGTTTCAATAGCATTTTATTTTAAAATTAGGAAGCTGGCTAGATTTGCCAGAAGTTTGCTGACTCTGTTCTATTCTCTGATAATTTTCTGGATTCAAGTAAAATTCATTTAAACAAAATAGAAAATTTTATACTATGTAACAATGTTAGATGAAACTAAATCTCTGTTTTACAGTAAGATTCTAGATTAACAAGTTTCTATTACCCTGTAGGAAGGTTCTTAGATCTGGACATTACTCTCTAATTAGTCCCACTGTGTTTAATTATCAGCAGTTAGTATAAAGATAAGTGAAATATACTTAAGATGACACACAACTGAGAGGGAGAACATTTTATGATAATATAAATCTAAAGGTATCAACTGCTGAAGCTGCTATGTTTGAAACTGGCATGCTAGAAAAAATCATACAATAAAAATAAATAAATAATGGTGGCTTGTGAAGGTGACAGATTAATAGCATTATGCATTTATCTCCACAAGACTGAACTGCACCTCGGTATTCAAGTGGGAAGTTGAAGGAAAGGGATAGAATACAATTGTAGAGAGGTCAGTAACTAGGCTAAACCCAGAAGTAATTGATTTTGAAATAAGAAAAATAGAGTACACCAACACCAAGTACACAACACCTTTTTTAGGAGAAGCAATCTAGGAGTGCATAGTTTATTGTCAGGAAAATATGCATTCTGAGCAGACAAGTGATCTGGGATCTACATAGCAATCCTATGTGGCAGAAGAGTTTCCCTGTACTTCCTAGAAGATTCATAGAGTGTGGTAATGTGAAGCCATCTTAAGAAGGGTCCTATTGTCTGAGCTTACCACATAGGGAAGTCAGAAACCTCCACAATTTTATATAGTCATTATAGTTTGGATCTGAAATGACCCTCAAAAGTTCATGTCTTCTAAGTTTGATCCCCAATACAGCAATATCAAGGGGTGGGGCTTTTAGAGAGTGATTAGATAACTAGTGTTCTGACCTCATCGGTGGATTAATCCACTGATAACTGAATGGACTACTGGATGATGATAGAAACTATAGGCGGATAGGGCATGGTTGGAGGTATTAGGTCACTAGGGGGAGTGTCGTCAGAGATTACATCTCCCCCCCCCTCTCTTTTTCTTTCCCTCTCCCTCCCCTGTTTCCTAACTATCATGAACTGAGGAACTTTCTTTCAACATGCCCGTCCACCATGATGTTCTGCCTCACCTTAGGCCCAAATCAATGGAGCCAGCTGACCATGGACTGAAACCTCCAAAACTGTGAGCCAAAATAAATCTTTCCTACTTTTGTTTATCTTAGGTATTTTTTGTAACAGCAATGAAAAACTGACCAAAAGAGAAAATTGGCACTGAGAAATGGTGATCATTGCTCTGACCATACCTTACCATGTAGTTCAGAAACATTTGGAACCAATTTGTGGGAGTAGTATGGGAAAGCTTAGAGATACAGGCAGGGAAGCCTTATTGTGTTGCAAGAACAGCTTAATGGGCAATTCTTGTGGTCTCTCTCAAAGACACTTGGGCTTTTGTTTTGCTTTATTCCCTACTTTGTTCTGTTTTTTGTTTTGTTTTGTTTTGTTAACTCTTGTTTTCATACTTTAAAGAAATTAAAGGGATACAGTTAGGAAAAGAATTCAAATCATCTGCTAAAATATGAACCATAAGATTTCTAGACCTGATAAACAAATTCATAAAAGAAGCAGGAGAAAAGATCAACATATAAAAATCAAATCACTTTCCTATACTCCAATAATGAATGTACTGAGAAGGAAATTAGGAAAAAACCATCCCATACACAACAATCTCAAGAATAGGGCTGGGGATATAGCTCAGTTGGTAGAGTGCCTGCCTCACAAGCACAAGGCCCTGGGTTCAATCCCCAGTACCAAAAAAAAAAAAAAGAAAAAAAAAAGAATAAAATACTTGGCAATAAATCTCACCAAGTAGGTGAAAGACCTCTACAATGAAAACTACAGAACACTGAAGAAAGAAATTGAAAACTTAGAAGATGGAAAAATCTCCCATGTTCTTGGATAGGCTGAATTAGTACTATCAAAATGACCATTCTATCAAAAGCATTAAACAGATTCAATGTAATCCCAATCAAAATATCAATGACATTCTTCATAAAACTTGAAAAAATATTACTAAAATTCATTTGGAAGAATAAAATACTCAGAACAGCCAATGCAATTCTGAGCAAGAACTAGGCTGGAGACATCACAATACCTGATCTCGAATTATACTACAGAGTTGTAATAACAAAAACAGGATGATTTTGGCATCAAAATAGACATGAAGATAAAATGTAAAAGTGAGACAAACCCACATAGTTACAGTCATCTGATACTTGACAAAGTTGCCAAAAACATATGTTGGAGTAAAAATAGTCTTATTAACAAATGGTGCTGAGAAAACAGGATATCCACTATAGTAGTCAGCTTTTTGCTGCTGTGACCAAAGACCTGAGAAATCAATTTTTGAGAGGAAAACTTTATCTGGGGGCTCACAGTTTCAGTTTCACAGTTTCAGTCCATAGATAACTTTCTCCATTCCTCATGGTTCGAGGTGAGAAAAAGCATCATGGCAGAAGGGTGTGGTAGAAGAAAGCGGCTCACAACATCATATCAGAAGCAAAGAGAGACAACTCTCCTCACAACAAAATATATACCCCAAAGGCACAACCCCAATGACTTACCTCCTCCAGTCATACCATACCAACCTCTAGTTACCACTCAGTTAATCCCTATCAAGGTATTAATCCACTGATTGCATCAAGGCTCTCATAACCCGATCATTTCACCTCTAAACCTTGTTGCATTGTTTCACTCATGAGCTTTTGGGGGGACACCTAATATTGAAAACATAACATCCACATATAGAATAATGAAACTAGATCCCAATCTCTCATCCCACAAAAATCAACTTAAAGTAGATCAACGACCTAGGAATTCAACTAGAAACTTTTCAACTTCAAGAAGAAAAACAAAAGTTCAACAGGACAGCATATTGACAGAGGCACCAAATTTCTTAACATAACACCTATAGCATAAGAAATAAAACCAAGAATCAGTAAGGGGGAAGGCATCAAATTAAAAAGCTCCTGCACAAATGATTAAGAACAAGAAGCCTACAGAATGGGAGAAAATCTTTGCCAGATAATCCTCTGAAAGGAGATTAATAACAAGAATATATGAAGAAATCATAATAATTAGCAAAATATCAAAAAGTCCAATTAATAAATGAACAAAAGAGCTGAACAGATATTTCTCAAAGGAAGTAAAAATTGCCAACAATTATATGAAAAATATTGGACCCCTTTAGTCATCAGGGAAATGTAAAAAAAATAATAAAATTCCATCTTAAACCAGTAAGAATGGCTATAACTAAGAAAACAAAAAATAGCAAATGCTGGTAAGTAGGTCAGTGGGGATACACTGTAGGAATCTAAATTACTACAACTATAGGGAACAGTATGAAGACTCCTCAAGAATCTAAAATGAGAACTACCTTAAGAAGTAGCTATACCATTCCTCAATAAATACGTGTAGGAATTTTAGTTAGCATATTATAGAGATATCTGCATACCCATCTTTATCACAGCATAATTCAAAATAGCCTATGTGTTCATCAAAAGATGAATGGATAAAGAAAATGGTGTATGTAACAAGGTGGAGTATTATTTAGCCATAAGGAAGAACAAAATCATGTCATTTACAGGAAAACTGATGGAAATGGAGCTCATCATGTTAATCAAAATTAGAAAACCAAATGTCACATGTTTTCTCTCATATGTGGAATTTAGAAAATGAAGGATTACATTAAATTAGAACAGTGACTATTAAGAAAGAAGAAAGAGATCAGAGGAAGAAGGAAATAAAGAGAGTGGACATGATTTTAAAAACTTTATAGGTTCTGTATGAAATGGTCTCAATAAATCCTATTACTTTGTAAATATGTAGCTTAACTATAATTAAAAATAAAAGCCAAAGAAAATGTCTAATTATATCCAATAGCCAATTTCTGAAATATTAGCAATTACATAAGAATCAATTCATAAATTGAATTTCTGAACATTGTGTTAAGATTTCAAACTGCAATAATCTATCTCTGCATATTATTGGCTTAGCTATATCTATTTCCATGTCACTGAGCTTATATTGATAATTTATCACTTGATATCTCAGGAAAATATTGTTATACAATATTTTATAATTTTATGGTGGTTCCTACAATGCTCTACTAACCAGTATATCACCAAATGATATTATTCAGACAATAGAAAATAACAATTATAAATTTCATATGGAACAACGGTCAAAGCAATCCTGAGATAAAAGAACAATGCTGGAAGCATCATAATACCCAGTTTAAATTATATTACAGATTTACAGTAGGAAAATAGCACAGTACTGGCCTAAAAACAGACACGTAGACAAAACTAATGAAACAGACTGGAGGAAAGACAGAGAAATCCACATCACAGTAGTTACCTGATTCGTGACAAAGGTGCCAAAAACATGAACCAAAGAAAAAGCAACCTCTTTAACAAGTGGTTGCAAACACTGACTATCCCTATGTAGAAGAATAAAACTAAATCTGTCTTTCACTCTCAAAAAAGTTAACTAAAATAGATGAAAGACCTAACTATAAGAATAGAAACTTGGCAACTGTTAAAAGAAAAAAAAAAAAAAACAGGGAAATACTTCAACATATATGCACAAAGACTTTCTGAATAAGAATCTTATAGCTCCAGAAATAAAAAAATGTACTAATGGGATGACATCAAATTAAGAAGCTTTTGTATAGCAAAGGAAAGTATGTTAAATGAAACAAAGAGACAACTGACATAATGGAGAGAAATATTTGACATCTAGTCTTCCAACAGAGGACTAATATCCAGACTTTACAAAGAATTCCAAAAACTCAAAATCATAAAACACATAACCAATCAATAAATGGGCAAATGACTGGAACAGACATTTTTCAAAAGAAGAATTACAAATGGTCATGAAAAAATATTTGACATTATTTAGTAATCAGGGAAATGCAAATGGAAACTTCACTGAGGTTTCATCTCACTCCACTCAGAATGACAATGATGAAGAATACAATAACATTAAATGTTAGTGAGGATGCAGGGGAAATAGGAAATCTTAACATACTGTTGAAAATGCAAAATAGTACAACCATTAAGGAAATAAGTATGGAGTTTCCTTACAATATCTAAAAATTGAACTACCTCAAGATCTGCTTATACCAGTCCTTTATATTTATCCAAAAGAAATAAAATCAGTATACTTTAGAGATACATGCATACCCATGTTTATTATAGCACAATTCACAGTAGCTAAATTACTGTCTCTGTCAAGAGATGAATGGATAAAAAATATATACACATACACAATGGAATTTTATGAGCCACAAAGAAGAACAAAATTAAGAAAATCTTAGAAGATGGAAAGATCTACTATGTTCTTGGATAGGCAGAATTAATATCGTCAAAATGGCCATACTACCAAAAGCATTATACAAATTCAATGCAATTCCAATTAAAATCCCAATGATGGACCTCATAGAAATAGAGCAAGTAATCATGAAATTCATTTGGAGGAATAAGAGACCCAGAATTGCTAAAGCAATCCTTAGCAAGAACAGTGAAGCAGGGGGTATCACAATACCAGACCTTCAACTATATTACAGAGCAATAGTAACAAAAACAGCATGGTATTGGCACCAAAATAGGCAGGTCGATCAATGGTACAGAATAGAGGACACAGAGACAAACCCACATAAATACAGGTATCTCATACTTGACAAAGGAGTCAAAAATATACAATGGAGAAAAGATAGCCTCTTCAACAAATGGTGCTGGGAAAATTGGAAATCCATATGCAGCAAAATGAAACTAAACCCATATCTCTCACCCTGTACAAAACTCAACTCAAAATGGATCAAAGACCTAGGAATTAGGCCAGAGACCCTGCACCTCATAGAAGAAAAAGTAGGTCCAAACCTTCATCATGTGGGCCTAGAACCAGACTTCCTTAACATGACTCCCAAAGCACAAGAAATAAAAGTAGGAATCAATGATTGGGATAGAGTCAAACTAAAAAGCTTTTTCTCAGCAAAGGAAACAGTCATCAATGTGAAGAGAGAGCCTACAGGGTGGGAGAAAATCTTTGCCACATGCATGACAGATAGAGCACTAATCTCCAGAAAATATAAAGAACTCAAAAAACTTTACCCCAAGAATATAAATAACCCAATCAATAAATGGGCTAAGGAAATGAACAGACACTTCACAGAAGAGGATCTACAAGCAATCAACAGATATATGAAAAAATGTTCAACATCTCTAGTAATAAGAGAAATGCAAATCAAAACTACCCTAAGATATCATCTCACCCCAATTAGAATGTCTATTATCAAGAATACAAGCAAGAATACCTGTTGACGAGGATGTGGGGAAAAAGGTACACTCATACATTGCTGGTGGGGTTGCAAATTGGTGTAGCCACTCTGGAAAGCAGTATGGAGTTTCTTTCGAACACTTGGAATGGAACCACCATTTGACCCAGCTATCCCACTCCTTGGCCTATACCCAGAGGACTTAAAATAAGATTACTACAGTGATATAGCCACATCAATGTTTATAGCAGCCCAATTCACTATAGCTAGATTGTGGAACCAACCTAGATGCCCTTCAATAGATGAATGGATCAAGAAACTGTGGTATATATACACAATGGAATATTATTCAGCCATAAAGAATAATAGAATTATGACATTTGCAGGTAAATGGATGGAATTGGAGAAGATCATGTTAAGTGAAATAAGCCAATCCAAAAAAACCAAAGGTCGAATGATCTCTCTTATAAGTGGTTGGTGACACATAGCAGGGGTGTGGGGAGGCACGGAAAGAATGGAGAAGGGATAAATTGTATAGAAGAAAACGAGGGGTGGGGAGGGGGTGGCGAAGGAAAGATAACAGAATGAGACAAACATCTATACCCTATGTATGTGTATAAATATGCAAATTGTATGATTCTACTTTGTGTACAACCAGAAAAATGGTAGTTGTACTCCATTTGTGTACAATGACCTAAAATTTTAAAAAATTAATTAATTAATTAAAAAATAAATAAAAAAATAAAAGTTAATCAGAGCCATCTGTAAATGCTTCCTAGATGGTGAGCTCCCTGAAAGTAATCAAGCAGAGGATACATATTGTGAAGGAGATAGTTTTACTCTTAATATTGTGCCTTGATTTTCTGATCATAAAACAGAAAAAATATGGCTTACCTCTTATGGAATTTGCTAATAAATTTGCAGGCACCCCTTTAGACTTTGTGAAGTATTCTAGAAAGGTTGAGATAGATTTAGGGAGTGCCTAGGAAGTAACTGAACCATGAAAATAAAACATCACTCAATATTTTTTGTCATTCAAGGAGCTTTTCTATCATGACTCTGTTCTTCCCATTTTATACATCTTTCTGAAACACTCCACAGGCTCTGCCTGGGCTGTCAGCCCTAGGGTTCAGCAATGCAACCACCAAGCCATCAGTTTTCCAACTCATTAGACCATATTATTAGAGCTGTTTCTACACAGCCCTTATAGCTCAGGGCATAAATACATTTGAGCCTAAATTTAGGAGTTTAGATGTTATCTTTCATTTTATTCCATTTTATTTTTTATTTTAAATTTTATTTAACAACACTGTTAAGAAGAACATTCTTTCAAAACTTACACTGCCTTAACGTGTTTGCTTACCAGGATATTTCTGGGAGGGTCAAAATAGCATCTTCTTGGTGTCTCTCCATTACAGAAAAGGGCAGGTCATGCATTGCTGGTAGCCTGAAGTGGCTCTAAAATGATCTGTCAAGCACATAGAATGCCAGGCTTTGACAGTTTCAACATCACAGAACAATGAAGCTCCAGTGTACCCTCTTGGCATTTTTTCTGTTCCAAATGCTTTTCTGGCCATTTTATTTTACTGATGAATTTTATAACAAGATGCAATTGTTAGGGGCTGTTTATTGAGAGCCCTTTCTTAACTTCATTTCTCACCATTATTTGTTTTGCTCCTGGAATCACACAGGCTAAAAATCTAATTACATTTGTTGACACTACTTTGACCACTTATTTTTCAGGTGCACAATTATAAAAGAATACTGACAACACAATTGAATCTAACAATCATATCACATTTTATCATCAATAAAGTCCTTTCATGTATATCTCATGGAAAATCTCTGAAGTGGGAACTTTTCAAAATAAATGTTATCAAAAAGTGTTTGTTAGAAGCTACCAAAACTAAAATAGTTTATGGTATTTCAGGGGCAAGTTAATGAGATGGGATTGGCACTGCCCATCACAAAAATTCACATTAAATTATGTACAAAAGACAAATGCAACTAGGCAGATTCTGAGTAAATGCAAGTTTATATTTTATGTGTATCAAACATACATTCTAGCTATATTAGTTTTCTCAAACAAAATACCATAAACTGGGTGGTAAAACAGAAAAAAATTTCTCTCTCAGCACAGGAGACCAGAAATCCACAAACAAGGTGTTTTAAAGATTGTTTCCTTCTAGAGGCTCTGAGGAAGTCTCTGTTCTACATCCCTTTTTTAGCTTCCTATGGTTGCCAGCAGTCCTTAGCTTTCCTTGGCATTTAGATTAACCATTCCAATATCTGTCTCTACCTTCATATGGCATTCTCCATATGTCTTTATGCATGTGTTTCTGTTTTCTCTTCTTATAAATATATAGGTTATATGAGATTAGGACCCATTCCAGTAGAGTATGATCCTATTTTAACTTAAGTAATTTGGCAAAGACTTTTTCCTAATAAGCTCACATTCACAGTTATCATGGTTTAGGGTTTCAACCTCTCTTTGGGAGAGCATAATTCAACCCGTGACACCAGTCTTACCAACAAGTGACAATAAAGTTTTTGTCTATATTTATACTACAAGTGTTATAATCCCTGCTCACCACAAAATCACTATTTTAGTGCATTTTATTTACACATAATAATATATTTCATTCTGGCATGTTCATAAATGCAAGTAACATACTTTGATCACATCCACCACTCCTCGCACCCCTCCTTTACCTTCTACTCCCTATCCCCCAATTCCCTTCCTCCTCTCTAATAGTCTCTGCTTGACTTTCATGCATTTTTTTTCCTAGTTTGCCTTAAGTGTCCTAGCAATTTTTCCCTAGCAAATCCAGAAAGAGTCCTCCATTTATTTCTGCTTTGGCTTTCCCATCCTGTTGTCTTAACACTACTCTGGATACTGATGATGTTTGTCTTTGTGAGAATACCACTGTGTCTCACCCAGCTATGTATGCTGGTGACTCTTACTAATTTTTATCCTAGCCTTGGGTTTGGGGATACTACTGATGGGACTGGAGCTCAGACATACCTACTTGAATCTAGAAACTTCAAAATTCTGCCTAACTAAATCCTTGTAGGAATGTTGTTGCTACTGCTACCTTTGCCTTCAGTAACATATGAAGGCAAGTGTTGACCAACCTAAGTCTTTCTATCCATATACCATCAAAATTATATTAATTATCTTTATGCTTGAGAGTCTAAGCCAATGTGAGGCCCTTTCTATACCTGGAAAATAGACCAATTTCTGTCCTCTCATAGGATAAATTTCTTTCCAAGGGGACAAATACTGTAAACACACATTGCCCTCAGGTAAAAAGCTACCACCTTTAATCAGGATATGACCTCCCATCTCAACAACTAAAGTTGAATCTTGCTATTTTGTGATTGAGACTGCTAGTCGACTATGCAATAGTTATTTTTCTTCTTTTCCTTGGCAAATGAAAAACTACTTTTTGGTTATGATAATGAGTCAAGCAATGAAATATTTATCCAATCGTTCAGTGCAGACAGAGGTGGCCAATGAAATGTAGACAGAAGCTTTTTGGCATGGCTTTTAGGAATTCTTTTGATAAGGACCTAACTTAGCTCCTTCTTTTTCTTACCTGAAACATATGGCTGAGCTGCTGAAGCCATCTTCACACCATGAAGTGATCTTGATGATAACAGCCATATTAAGGATTTAAGAGTTAAAAATCAGAAGGATGGCTCAGGATATAATTCAATGGTATAGCACATGCTTAGTAAGCATGTAGCCCTGGGTTTAAGCCTCATCCCTTCCTGTCATACACACAAAAAATTATATATATATATATATATATATATATGGAGAGAGAGATATACACACACATATATAACACATATATGTATATATATAATCTTATAATATTATAGAACTGCCAAGGAAGCCATGGGTTTCTTCTACAATATCACCCAGGGGACAATTGGCAATGTCTAGAGACTTTTTGATTATCACAATTTGGGGGAGGGGTGTACTGTTATTTAGTGAGTAAGAATCAAGGATAACACTAAATATTCTGTAATGCATAAGACAGTCTCCCACAACAAAGAATCATCCCACCTCAAACATCAATAATTCTGAGATTATGAAGCCTTGTATTCTAGAATAATCACCCGTTATTTCTAGTCTATCATGTAAGCAGTCACATGTAATTCCTGGCACATAGTGAAATAACTTTCAAAATCAAGATTATTTTGTATGTATAAGAACTAGAGTGAATGTTAAACAAAATGTTTGCATTGTGCAACTTAGGCTACTTTTATTTAATATTTCCCCTACCAGGAAAAATCAATAATCATGAACATTTTAAGGTGCTTCTAGGCAAGGCATTGTTAACAAAGTTATTGCATCGCTGCTCTCCAAGTTGAAAGTAATAGGCTTGGTTCCTCAAGAAATTAAATGTAGAATTACATACAGACACCCATAGGTATATACCACAAAGAATTAAAAACCAGCATTTAAATAAATATTGAAAACAAATGTTTATAAGTGCACTAGTCACAACAGCCAAAAAGTGATAAATCCCCAAATGTCCATCAATGAATAAATAAAATTCAAAATATATATATATCTATAATGGAAAATTATTAAAGCAGAAAAAGGAATGAAGTATTGACATATGCTATAATGAGGATGAGCCTCAAAAACATTATGCTAAGTGAAAAAGACCAAACACAAAAGACCACATATTGCACAATTCCATTTGTCTGAAACATTCAGAATAGGTAAATCTACAGAAACAAAAAGCAGATTAGTGATTGCTAGGGGTTGAGGGGAGGGGAAATGAGAAATGACTGTTTAATGGTTACAGGGTCTCATTTGGGGTAAGGAAAACGTATTGGAACTAAACATAGGTTATTATTGCAGGACATTTTGAACACACTAAAGCTGACAATTGTATATTTTAAACTAGCTAAACTGATAATTTTTGTGTCATTTTTATTTTTCCATCTTTTAAAAAGCAATAGGTTAATTCTAGTCATCTCTAGTTTAAAAATAATTTTTGTGACCAGCAAATTTCTGAGGGACCAGATTCTTCACCTAGAAATTGGGTTGACTGAAGGAATATTCAGAATCATAGTATTTCAACATGGCACAAGTATAAGGTCTTAGTATCAGTTGTCTATAATATTTGGGAATTGATTATTTCCAGTTCCTAAACTGTCTCAAAATAACTGTTTATTCTGTGAAGGGCTGATGTAAAAGGGGAGAGATGGTATAGTCAAATTTTGAACCACCAAAAATATTAGCAGCAGTCTAAAATATGTTCTGCACCACTCTGGCAAAGTTCGTTCACATAAGAGGTATGTTTAAATGTTCCATTGTTCACATTTCAGAAATCTATGAATAAGCTAGGTTTGCATATCAATCTATTTGAAACTAGAATTAAATTCACTTTTCAAAGAGTTTTTCTTCCAATTGGTTTGTTGGCAGAATTCTTAATTTGAACTTAAGTGGGAAAAATAAAACTTCTAACTTCCTTTAGTTATTAATGGATAAGGAATCATGGGAGGAATGTTCATTTCCTCCAATTCTACAAAAAGAAAAAAGTACTCTCATGTTGACCTCATAATTTAATACTTGATTTGTGTTTAGCTTGTTTCAGCACTTAAGTTCAAACAGGAATGTCTTATATTTTGACCTCTTTTTTTGATACCTCTATAAAATAACTATTCATGGCAATCCTCACACTGGAGAAATTAAAAGGAGAGTAATGCTCATGTGAACTTATACTTAATGGCACATTTTAGTTTTTAAACAAGTCTTGTATATCATGTAATTGAGTAAGTTTGCTATTACCTGTCATTCTTAGAAACCCTAATCCTAACCCTAACCCTAACCCTAACCAAAAATTGTTTATATGCATTTGTAAACTTAAAGCAGTGTTAGTTTTACCAAACTATATTTTAATGGACTGAATTTAAGTGAGTTGTCAATTAGATGTTTTAAAGAAGCAAAAAGACAAATGTTAAAACAAAATGTAAGTTAGTTTTTACTACCCAATCCTTTGAAAATTTCTTCTAAATAAGTCAATGAAATCAGTCATCACTCACTCACTCAATCTTCATGTTATATAAAACATATGAATCCAGATCTAAACTTTATAAATTGCAATGTTGGCTATACAATTGGTCATCTTCATTGTATGACCAAGAATTGTTATGGCTCTCAGTTAATGACAAAATATATTTCTTCAGTGTTTAAGATTGGTACATGAATGGCTGGTAGTTGATAGAAGTAAAAGTTGTGAAATCAATACAAAATGTTGTAACAGAGTTTGCTCTTGTCATCAGTTTCTAAATGCCAACATCTCTATTTATTTGTCTGAGGGCTTTCTGTAGTCTCCAAAGTACACTCTTTCCATATAGATAACAGGTTACAAGTGTGGCAGAATTAACAACACCAGGAAAAGTTTTCAACCAATGACTGTCAAGAGTTGGTATAAACATTCCCCTGCACACTTGCCTCTCAGATGCAATTATGTAGTTATGTTTCACATTCTAACCCATCCCCACATACACACAAACATGACTATCACCATAAAGGCCACATTTTCTAGCCTCATTTACAGATGAATGAAGCTATGTGATAAATTCTGACCAATAAAATGTGAGCATAAGGAATATATGACATCCATCTGACTTGCTTCAAAGAAATCATTTGCCATCAATTTCTTTTCTTTCCTCCTGCTACACATAGCAACATGGATATTGCAGAGAATTGGTTTCAACCATGCCCAGAAGGACCATATCTTAGAGAATGAAAGATCAATGACATGAAAAGTTCCTGAATGACAAGGTACAATAGGAATGTCCTCACACTGTATGTTGTTCTCTTTGTATGACCACATTTTTACACTAATATAGTAGTCAAAGAAAGGCAGAAGAAACCATCATCTATAAGATAGCATATCAGGACATATCATCACTATAAGGTGAACCTCTAAGCAAATTCCACATCTACACAACAATGATGCCATCAGCTCTGAGACCCAGATCCCCCACTGTTATCACATTTTTAATCCTAAATAGCTTACTCAATGTCATTTCCAGTTTCCATGAGCTTTGACATGCTAATGGAAGTATAAAATCCTTTGCAGGAACTTTAGTGACTAAGTATAGATCTCAAATTTGCTTAAAATCCCACAAGAAACTAAGAATGGTAAGAGATCAACATGAAAATGTACTTCAACTGTATCAAACATATCTCTAATGTGCTCATAATGTCAGTTCAACCAAATTAGCCACATGCTACATTGACATCATCAGAAATGATATAATTTTCCCTACTGAAAGCATGCATCTGAATGAAAGACTATACTCATCAAGATTATTAAGCCAAGGAGAAAGACGAGAAATATGTTCATAAACAGAATAGTTCCCTAACCCAGACAAAATGACTTTTGGTTGCCCAAAAGAGGATAGATGCAAAAGTCATTAAGAAAAGACACATGAGCTGGGCATGTTGGTGCATTCCTGTAATCCCCACAGGACAGGAAGCTAAAGCAGGAGAATTGTAAGTTCAAAGCTAGCCTCAGCAACTTAGCAAGGCCCTAAGCAACTTAGATTGACACTGCCTCAAAATAAAAACTAAAAAGGGTTGGGGATGTGGCTCAGTGGTTAAGTGCTCCTGGGTTCCATCACCAGTATCAAAAAGAAAAGAAAAGCTACAAAGAAAGAAAGATAATACACATGGAATATACTTAGCAGGTAGTGAGCCCTTGTGTAAATATGACAGATACAGTTTTTATTTAGGAGTGATAGTTTTAAAATTGATAAATCATGCAATAGTCATTTGAACAAAAGAACCAAATCAATTAGATAAAATTTGAAAATATTTAGCCGGGCATGGTGGCACATGCCTGTAATCCCGGTGGCTCAGGAGGCTGAGGCAGGAAGATCGTGAGTTCAAAGTCAGCCTCAGCAAGGGCAAGGCCCTAAGCAACTCAGTGAGACCCTGTCTCTAAATAGAATACAAAATAAGGCTGGGGATGTGGCTCAGTGACTGAGTGCCCCTGAGTTCAATCTCTGGTTCCCAAAACAAAAGGAAAAACCAAAAAAATATTTTCACTGATTTTTCAACTATGCTTTTTAAAGTTAAAATTTTTCCCAAGACTCATCAGTGTCACTCTCTGGATCAATATGAATCTTTCTACTGTTCCTCTATATGATTAGGTCAGGAAAACAGAACATATTCATTTACTGAAAATACTAATGTTCCAAAATGTTAGGGACACTAAAAGTCAGTTCCTGTAACATATTCTGGTTCATTAGTTAGTGATGATAGAGACTCAAGTTTATACCCATTATTAGTTTTGCAATTTCCTTGTCCTGGAAATTTGTCATTTTATTATTCAAAATCTTGTTTTGAAATTATTTCTACTGCAACAGTTCTCAACCTTGGCTGCCCATTAGAATCACCTGAGGATATTTTAAAATTCCAATGCCCAGATCATACCCTATACTAGTTAAATTAAAATTTCTATGGGTGGATTGTAGCCAGGTATTGGTATTTTTAAAAATCTCTTCTTCCATGTCCCCAGTGTACAGCAAAGTCTGAAGCCTCCGTGAGAAGATCAGGTTCTACATTTAGTTAACTGTGTCTCCTAGACTTCCTAGAATTTCTAAATAAGTTCTTTAAACTAGATCTTCAAGTGCAGAAAACCAACTCAACAGTCAATAAATATTCATAAAGTTCCAACTATCCACCAGGCTCCATGTTCAGTGCTGGAAATGCAAGAATGAAAAAGACATCTGAGCAAGACAGAAAGAACAGAGCTTCTCAAACTTTAATGTCTACATGAATCAGCTAGGGATCTTGTTAAAATGCACGTTCTGATTCTGTAGGTCTAAGGTTGGGCCTCACTCTGCATTTCTAACAAGCTTCCAGGTGAGACACTTAATACTGCTGCACCTTGAGCAACATGGAGAATTGCAAAATGATGTAATTAATACTATGAAAAGGACAGAGTTCTGGTATGCCTAATAATGGACAAAATTCTGTAATTACATAAGATACTGTCCTGTAGTGTTTTTTATTCATCTTTATACCTTCCTTGCAGAGAGTATTCAATGAAAACAAATCTGTTTTCTTCCTAGGTCATCTTTATAGATGGTTCTAAGTATTTATGCTTTGTTCAACAATGAACACACAAAGTTCTAAAATAAATGATTTAGGAAATGGCATGAGAAAGTAACTAAACCCAAGATTTATGAAATTCAAAAGGGAAAGACATGAAGGCAAGATTTTGAAAGAAGAAATGCATATTGGAAAAATAAAGTTGGAAGACAGGCAAGAAGTCAACTTGCCCCTTTCCCTTTCCTCTTTGTAAGTCCATAACTCATGCTTTTACCCTTTGTGTAAGGAAATGGAAAAAGTCATTTGTACTTAAAACCAGAACTTAGAAATGTGCCTCCAAAATTCTCAACACCTAACCTTTTGCCATAAACAACTTTAATGCATTCCAAACCTTTCCCAAGTGTTCAAACTGTAATGTTTCTATTGAAGTAAGAACTTTACCCAAAGATCTACCTATTTATATTTATTCTTTATTTTAAAGATAAATATAAATGTATTCTCCCTTCTTTGCAATCTTTCTCCCATATTAATAGTAAATTAACATGTATAGTAATATCTTCAAGTGTCTTAACTGAGTCCGTTGATTCCATTAGATTCTACTATGACCAAATATCAATGTCACTTTTAAATTTTTCCAGGAAGAATGGAAGATTGACATGTTGACATAGTGGGACTAGTTTTCTATGCAATATAATTAAATGAGTAATAGAATCAAATTCTCATTACCTAAAACTAAGGGTAGATTGAAGAGGAGGTAGAATAAGACTCTGAGAAGATGAAGGCCTCTATAGGAATGAACAATTATGCTTTGTGTTAAAAGACTATCATGGTGTTTGTAATTAGAGTTATCTTTTGACACACATATGTCTTCTTACTACAAGTTAATATTAGATTTCTCTTATATTAGAAGACTAATTAGTCTTAATGTATCACCAAAAGGACAAGTTCCTCTCTAACCTGTACTTACTGTGTACTACATTGATTTCTAGCGTTATGGGTGATGTGACATGGTAAAAAGTGATCCAGTTCTGTGACTTCCTATATGTGTGGTTTGCACTAGGGGAAATCAAATATTAATAATTCTTTCAGCTTCAATTTCCTTCTCTATAAATGGGACAAAATATTGGGAGGGGGAGTGATGAAAAGGAGAAGGAACTGAGGAAAGAAAATGACCAAATTATACTATATATGTATATGAGTATATTATAGCAATTCTACTTTTATGTATATATCTAAAGCACAATTAAAACAACAATAAGTAAATATAAGAAAAGTCGATAGAGTAGAGAAAGGGGATCAGGGACAGGGAGGCAGGGAGGAAAAGGGGAAGTACTGGGGATTGAAATGGAGCAAATTATATTACACACATGCATGAATACATCAAAATGAATCCCACTATTATGTATAACTATAACACGCTAATGAAAAACATTAACATATATAAGTAAATGTGACTGAATTGCTGTAGGAATAATTCTGTATATAAAGTGAAACTTTCAAATTGTTAGCACAATTTTCTAATAAAGATAATAAGCTCATTGCAAGAAAATATTACAGTTTTGTCATTAAAAGTCCCTTTGCATCACATGAGCTTAAGGAATTAATGATGCTGATGACCTAAGAGTTTATCTAAATATGATCCAATCCTCTGGTCTCTTCCTCTCTTGCTGACAAATATACTTAGGCACTAAAGCAAGCAAAAGGGAGGTATGTGGGCCCAGTGCAGCAAACAAGTAAGTTTTGTTTGATTGGAACACTCCATAGTAAAAATGTTAAATTAGTTGATGGCATTTAAAAATCAGAAGACTTAATATAAATATCTTGATTTCCAGCTCCTTTTGAAAAATCAGAAACTCTGGCAACACTGCCCCCAAAATCACATTTTGCAGCCACCAACTGAAGTTGAAAAACTACTGCCCTCTTTAGATAGAATGTCTTCTTTTTGCCTCTGTTTCTACCTTTTAAGTTAGGAAAGTGGCCCCTATAGGCATATGAGTTGAGACCTCTACACACACACACACACACACACACACACGCACACACATGCACATATGCAAACTCACTCTCTCTCTCAATAGATGATTGATTGATGGAAAAAATACATATATACATATATATGAGATAATTAGAAGAACTATAACAGCTAATTAGACAATTACAGAACGGGGTACAAAACTAAGAGGAAGCGTTTTTGCCTTTCAGTTCTTTTCTTCATTTACTGGAGAGAAAAAAAAAGGTGAGAAGGTTTGAGGCCCACTGTGTTATAGGAACTGTTTGTTGGCATTTTTGAAAGTTTCCTTCTAAAGAAATCTCTTAGGCAGGAGTGTGCCTATTGTGATCAGCACCCAGGGCAATTCTAGAAATATGAGTAACTGAAGGGCAAAAAACAATCTCACAAGGTGGGTGAATGGTATATGGGAAATTTATGTATTATCTTTGCAGATCTTCTGAAAAACTATTTTAAAATAAAAAGTTTAAGGGCTACAAGATCATTACCTATTTACCAAATCTAAGATTTTTAACAATTGAGAGACTTGGTAAGTTGATAGGAAATTCATTCTCAGATTAATATTTATATAGTATATTTTCATTGTCTTATAACATAGAAATTTATTTGTAATTACCACTCTCAGTATATTTTAAATTGTATTACAAACCAATCACTGATACACCATCATAAATCAAACTTCCTGTGGTTGATTATTTTAACAATAACTCAACTATCAACTATACTCATCTGATTTCTCCTCACACAGGCAGCAGGGGAGATTGTTACAGGGTCTCAGGATAATACTTAGAAAAACCTTATGAAGTAACATTTTTTTTCTTTTGTATTCTTGGTTGATACCACCTTATTGAAAGGAAATATCTGAAAGACTTGTATTTGTCCAAACTTCAGCCAAACTTTACATACATTCCTTGGAGGAATGTTTGTAAATTTCTAATCTATGAAGACATAACACAAAGCTTAAAAGGCCCAAGAACTGAGAGTGAGAAAATACCCAGGCTGTGGAAGGAAATTACTCAATATGGCTACTTTATTTTAAAGTAACTGCTCTAGGAAGAGCTCTAAGGATATTCTGAAATTTCTTTTTAGCTTTCCTTCATTCTCTGATGATGATGATGATGATGATGATGATGATGATAAATAGATAGATAGATGGATATACTTCAGCCCTTAATAAGCATTAAGGGACAGATATTGTGTCAATGGTTTCAACTACATTATGTCTTTTAATTCTTACAACAAGTCTATGAAATAGGGAATATCTTTCTTATTTTATCCATTAAGAAGCTGAGCCACTGAGAATTTTCTCCATGACATATAAGTGCAAGAATGTCACATTCCTTTATTTTTAAAAATAAAATTAAATCTTGTTCTAAATTCCCACCCAAATTGTCAATTATTGGTTCCACTGAGGTTAAATGGAGTCAGGGAAGAGGAGAAGGCATAGAAACTTCATCAATTGTGATGTTATCCATCATTCTCATTGTTCCTTCTGCTTCTGTAGGGCTCTGTTGAGTTCTGGTCTTTAGCCGGCTGTTGGCCACTATAGGTATACAGATACTCTCTACTTACCACAGGCTCCTATAGAGCTCACAGCATATGGTTGCCAGGTTTACCAAATAAAAATATAGAACAACTGGTTAAATTTGAATTTCAGATAAAAACAAATAATTTATTAGCATAGGTATGTTCCATGCACTACTTGGAGCGATTCTTTATCTGAAATCTAACTTTAACTAGGTATCCTGTATTTGATTGAGCAGCCCCATATATTCGCAGTCATTGAGGCCAGAGGACTTCGTTCACAGCCAGTGCATATATCCCGAAGCCACTGTCGATCCAGGAGGCATGGGTGCAAGATGGGTCATGTGATTCTGAAAACCTTCTGATTGGATCCAGAGGTCTTTTCCCCAGTAACATAGCCATGAAAAGATCAAAGGCCTGATAAATAGTGACCAGTCCCTTTGAGTGATGAAAAAAAAGCACACAGTGACAATGGAAGGAAAATTCTTCTCTTAATGTTAGATATCAGGAGTTTAACTCTGTGATCTTGTAGTAAACATGGAGCAGAGATTTGAGGGGACCTGCCTGAACCTGATTCAGGTCAAATCCCCTAAAGTTTCTGCCAGTGGCTCTCAGGCTGGGAACAGTCAAAGTGTTTCCTCATCATCCTGAGACCTCTTATCTGAAACCTCACCCCTGAAAATTGCTAGACTCCAGCTAACCATTTAAAGCAATCACAACTCAAAACAAAGTAGTTTTGGTCGTATATGAGTAGCAGATTTGCAGATGTTTTTAGTATTTGGTTCTTCACATTGTTGTTCTTTTGTCCCTGTGTTGTTTTGGTAATTCTCTTAAAGACTTTCACATTTGAAATAGCCTAACAGCAAAGTGTTTCCATAAGGATTGAGTGAGAGGGATCCTAAATAAGGAAAGTAAGAGAAATACTTTCCCTCAAACTGTTCTCACATTGGCAGTCAGGACCAAGATGATTCCATCCCTAAATAAATACATGGACAACAAGACTAACCTAAAAGAACAACCAACAGAATAAAAAGAATTGCCTTTACTTAATAATCTATAAAGGGAAGCCAGGGGAAGATGGCAGAAGTGAACTAGGCCGTGAATCCTGATCTCCTCACAACACAGAAAGAAGCCAGTGAAGGAAAAGCAGAATTAAGAGGTGGGTGTCAAATTAAACATTCTATGACTCATTATTACAAATTGTGAAACCTGGAGAGACTCAAAGAGGGGTTACCAGAGTAGAAAACAAACTCAGAGACCCCTAACCCCAACCTAGACCTGGGGATGAGAAGGGAGAGGGGCAACAGAGAAAGAAAGAAAGGAAGAAGAAAATCTCTTAAGCTCACCCACTTAAAAACAGTTGGAAAGACAGACAAAATTTAAAGTGCAACAGTAACAGAGGGGTCCTTAAAACAGCGCAAACAGCTTAAAACCAAATGGTGAAAAGAAAACTGATCTGGGGGTCCACAGTCATCTTGTGGAGCCCTCAGCCAACCAGTCACCCCCTTAAATCATCATGGTCTCTTCCCACACCCAGACAACTGCAAATTAAGCCAGAGGGAATTCCCCTGCAGTGGGACCTCTTAAGAATCCAAACAGAAAGAACTTTTAGAAGGACCACTACTAGCCAAAAATTGCTGAAATCCTCTCTTCCTCCCCCTTACCACAAATAAGGGGAATGAATGGGCTGGTGGAGACCTGTACCAGGAAGTGCACTTAGCCCCACTCAATGTTTGTGATCCAGGCAAAGGCAGAAAGCTCTGTGTAGTATCCCTTCACAGACAAAGAACAAAGAAGCTGTAACCTCAAACAAAGGAAATCAATTCACCAGTCCCTGACCTCTGAGGAAAAACGCCATGGGAAGCCTAGGGGATGGTCCCCAGGATCTCAGGGTAGTACCAAAGGAAAGTTGTCAAAATATCAGTGACATAGGAGACACAATGGGAAATTACCAGAGTCTACACTGCAGAAAGGGGCTGATCCCAGCCTTCACTGGTACACACCTGAACCTTGATCACAACTGGTAGGTGACAGGGCATGGTTTGAATACTTGCATGAAGGACCTTAATTCAGACTTTGTAAATGGAAGGAATAAAAACCCACCATTCATAACCTGGTGCAGTAGAAGCTAGAGTCCAGGTGAATCACCTGTTATCCTTCACTATAGTACCTCAGAGAGTGGCAAAACCAGGGGGAATACTGCTGCACCACAGAACACCCATGGAAAACCCACAACCAGAGTTCCTGCACTCATAGACAGCCACCAGGATCTTCACTACTGTGAAAAAGATCCTGTAGAGTGGAGCAGGTACACTCCAGAGCCTGCATCCTGAACTACTGCACACAATAGAAACAGTCAACCACAACACTGTACACCCCAAGCAATCAGCTGCAGGAACCTGAGCTGACAAACCAGAAGATGCTGATAGGAGGTTCATAGCAACTAGAGAATTGGTCAAAGACTGATGGACATCTACTAAATGTCCATACCCCCAATGAAATCCAAACCAAGATTAAATAAGAATTTTCTTCATCTTGACATGGTTTACTCTAAATAACTCTAATGTCAACTTTGATCATATAAATAACTCTTTAATGAACAATAATCATTAACCAAATAGCCAACATGGTACCTTCAACCCACTTGAATGTATTTCATCTGATGGTTTAAAGCATTAATTGGAAAAAAAATCTTCCTAGCTTTGTTTTATGAGCTCTAGTTTATACCTGCTCCTCTTACCCCTACTCATCCTCTTGAATTATTTGCTACGATCTCAAATACCAACTGTTCATCTATATATCTTTTTTCTTTGATCTAAATTATCCTTTTATATCTTTTCTCTCTTTCTGTCTCTTTTTCCCTGTCATTTTTGCACAATCCTCCCTCCCACTTTTAGCCCTAAGTTATAGGAAGTTTATTAAATTTAACAAACAATTTTATGACCTATTCTAGTACTTTATTACAGGTCTATACCTGAATTTGAGGAACCAGAGAGAACAATTGCAACCAGTTTGTTTCTTGTAAAGTTGACTAGAACAAGGCTTGACTGGGAAGTGATTATAGCAAATACGGTTTAGTGGCATCTCTTAAAGTGGTGCTGATGTTGGGATCAGCAGAGGTCACACATTGACTTAAAATGTCATTATCTGGATAGTCACCCAACCCAGGGCTCTTAAGAAAAAGAGGCTCACAAAGTAGTAATTTGCTTAAAAAAGTCAGAACTATACCAGTAGATGGGTAGAAATACAAACAATATGAAAAAGCAAGGGAATAAACCATTCCAAACAGCCCATAATGCTTCAGCAACAGACTTCATTGATACTACAGTAGAGGAAATGTCAGAGAAGTAATTTAGAAAGTTCACAGTTAATCTGTTCTATAAGTTAAAAGAAAAAGTAAGGAGTGAAATCAGAGAGAAAATACAAGAAGTAAAAAGATCATTTTTAAAAAGTGATAGAGATTCTGAAAAAGAACCAAACACAAATCCTTGAAGTGAAGTAATCAATAAACCAAATTAAAAACTCAATGGAAAGTATTACCAATTGATTAGACCACTTTGAAGGTAGATTTTTTCAGGCCCTAAATATAATTTTGAAAGTCAACCCCAAAGAAAAGATAATAGACCATGAACAGAATATTCAAAAAACCTAGGATAACATTGAAAGGCCAAATTTAAGATTCATTAGGATAGATGAAGATTCTGAAATATAAACTAAAGGTATGCATAATCTTCTAAATCAAATAATATTGAAATATTTCTAAACCTTAAAACATATGTCCTGGATTTTGTTAAATGACATGCTACCAAATTCAAACTGTTAATTACTGGTCTGGGCAGCATTCCTGATTTGGGGGATGTGTCTATCAGAAGGCAATGATTTCAAACTATACTTCTATATATCACTAAATGATTTCTTCTACCCCCTAATTTATGGAAATCCCCTCCACATTTCTCTCCAGGATCAACTGGTTCAACTGTCCTGGCCCTTGGCAAATGGATAGCATCAGTACTTCAAGGAGAGTGGACAGGAGATGTTATTCCAAGATATCATTACTTCTGCACCTATCCCAGCACACAGTCTAATTTATACAACCCTTTGACCCTCTGTCACTTCCTGAAAATCATGTGAACACAATCATAGGATACAAATGGTATTTTGTGCTTGATACCATCAAACCCCACATTTTTTAGCATAAATGGGCTTTAATTTTGAAATTATTGATTTCTTAGGTGATAATTGTATTTCTGCGGTCAAAGGCAACACTAGGCTATTTGAGCCTAAAGCCCTTAACACTTAATATATTTGAGCCTAAAGCCCTTAACACTTAATATAATAGTGAGGAAGAAAAAATGAGAAGAGCAAGAGGAATACATGCATGAACAAGCAGTATAAAAATGCTTTCTCAAATTCATAAAGAGCTGAAACTCTGTTATAGTTAAGTTCATGCTTCAAATAAAATATTTAGTTCAATTCTATTTCTTGCTGACCAATTCCTCCTATTCAACCTAAGGATAAAAGCTGAAGATGCTTTTTGGGATGTCAGTTGCTTATACAAAACAACATTCTGATGAGTAGTAAAGTATATTAATTAGAAACATATGGGAACTGATTTCCCTCAAATTAAATGTAGTTGTGAAACTTCAGAGTAAAAGAAACATTTAGCAAAACATTCTTGAGTCATGCTGAATGTACAAAATTAAGCAAGACATGTTTATTCAAGTTTAAAATATGGCTTCATTTTTTGCTTCCAGCAAGTGAGCCAACTGAGCAATAGATTTTTCATCAGTAAGAGTATCATTTTAATTTATTTATATGTATATATTTATTATTTGACTGATTGTTTTTATGAAATCAGGAAAGAATGAAGGTGAAATGTTTGGAAGAGAAGTATTTAGCCATATATGTAATGTTTCATTGCTTTCCTGGGTTCAAACAATTGAATTATGAGATTGGCTTTTAGCATAGTTATCCAAATTAGTTAATGAAGAGACGTTTTCAAAGTATATTTACATAACCATACCCACTGTATTCATGTTTGAAAATACAAACACACTTTGTATTTACTTGGAAAAATCTATGAAAAGATAAGCAAAAAACTTCATGGTATTTATCATTGGACAATTAAGATGGAAAATGGGGAGGAAAAAAAGAAAATTTTACTTTTATTTTTGTACTTTTTCTATTTCTTCATGTTCTGTATCATGGAAAATATTACTTCCTGTAACAAAATCACCTTCATGTCTGTTGTGCATATATCTAAGAGTTTCCATGCCAATAAGTCTTTTTTTCTTGCTTTATGGTCATTCAGAAGAATGTGTCTATCAAATGGCCTTTTCTGATAGAAGAAATACAAGTTGCATGTGTATTATAAACAATATTTTATGTACAGATACAAGACCAACAGATCCATAAGAAAAGATCACTCTATTTAAATTAAATGTTGCCTTAACAAAAAAAGATTTGAAAGAAGCATGGTAAAATAAAACATCCATCAAATCTGCCAGGTGGGTATATGTATGTCTATTTTATTATTTTCTATATATTTGAAAAAATCACAATAACAAAAGTATGTGAGCACTATGCCAGGGTAAATAAGAACACAGGATTTGGTTTGAGATACCTGGTGCTGCCATTACTAGTTCTATGACTTTGGTGATCTAAATCTCATTTTTAAATGAGGAAATTATGAACTGCTTCCCAGCTAAAGAGTGTATACTATCGATTATTTGTTGAAAAAGCACATGTGTATATGTCTTAGGTCAGATTCCCCTGGGAACAGACTTTGAAATGTAGATTTGCAAAGGACTTTCATGGGGGAGAGCTCTCAGGAATACCACTACTCAGGGGGCAAAGAAAATCAGATTGGGCAGAGGAAGAAGTTAAGCTATAATGCAGTTGCAATGGAGACCTTAGTAAATCCTGTAGGGGGCACAATGGACTGAAGAGGACCCTTCAGAATTATCCAGAACCACAGTAAGGGGGCAAACTTCTGTGCCTATATATTTAACCTCTAAATCAATGGATGAAGGCAATCCCTTGGGGAAGGTTACAACCTTAGAAAAGATACTACCCTTCAGCTAAGGGTAAAGCCTTGAGAGGACATAAGATGAGAACTATCAGCAAGCAACAGCCACACCAGCTAAGGAAAGAGAGCTTCAACCCTTTATAGGGAGAATCTGAAATATAGCATCCACTATAGTCAATTCTGGAAACTCTTCTCAGTAAAGGAAGTAACTTGGTGCAATGGCAAACAGATAAGGGACCAAGAGATTAATAGGAGAAAGAGGTTAGATCCCTATGTCCTATAAAGGATACAATGAAGTCTGAGAGCCTATGAGAGAAAGGTTACTGCAGCAGCATAAGAGCTCTGTAAGTCAGAGTCCTTGTGTTGCTTATATCCTATTGTACTTGCCTGCTGTATTCTAGTACAAAACCTATGTGTAAATGCCAACTACTCATTGCTTGGGTCAGTGAGTTTAAGAGGGAAAAGATGAAGTTCAGATGAACTATTGGCGTAACTGAGTAAGCCATCCCCTCTTCACCACACCCACAGCAGAGGGACTGTTTCCAGAGCCAAAACTTGGAGTCTTATATTTTGCTTTAACAAGGAGAGAGCAATTTCCTTTTAGCACCCCTCCTCCCCAACTTTCAGAATGTTATGGATGAACTAGGGCAACCATTTCACATCTCAAAAGAAATGGGGTATTTTTAATTTTTTTTACCACTTTGAAACATTCACCCTTTTAAGAAAAGAAAAAGAAATTTAAATTTTAAAACTTGATTATATTTAGCTGAAAACTATTCTCTAAAGTTAAAGCAGCTTTCCCAAGCAGGCTGCAGTATCAAAGTGAGATAGCATAGCTTTCCTAAGAGAATAATTTGTACATGAAATTCAGAGACCACATTTAATTAGGTTGTAAAACACCATATTTGAACCTACCAGTTTTATCACATCAACCATTGCCAGTCGTTTATTTATAGACAAATGTCCGGTCATATGTCCATTTTCTTGCCCCTGATCACTTAGATTGGATTCAAGATGTGTTATTTAGTTATAAAGACCCTGAGAACTTTGGAGTTAAAATAAAGAAACATCAGAGAGAATGAGGGCTGTGTGCTTATTTGCACAATGGAAAGACTTCTATTTTGGCTTTTTGACCAAATCTTTGAGCCGCTTTGCATTTCAGTGTTTTCATCTGAACTGCAGCATAAGCACATATTACATCCAATTAGCCCTACAGGTATGGATTAAAAGCAAAATACATAATTATTGATTGTAGCTAGATTGCATCTTTACTTCCAGATTTGTTATAAGCAGTGAAATAGACAGAAGGGTGCCACAGAGTAAAGTAGAGGTTCTAAATCAGCCTAGTACTGGCCAATGGTTTTTCATGGCTTTTAAATAGTAATGGAATTCACTTAGTCCACATTACTGATTGAGTAGACGTGAGTTTAATTCATTACTAATAACACTGCTAGCCTCTATCATCTAGCTTGGGTGACTTCATTCCCTATACATATCAAGGCCAAACATATTGTATGCCTCCTATAATTCATTCACATAAATGGAAGAAAACAAAAAATACAAACCACCATAAATTTAGCTTTCTAAAGACAACCAACTCCTCCCACCCCTGCTTCTACCATTGCTGGGAAAAGCTAAAGAAATTCATGCTAAAGCTTTTGTTGTTTAAAGTTATGCATTCTCTCTATGCTGAAACTAAAACTACACATGCACACATGCAACTACCTAAAAAGAAACATGCTGGAAAATTCCTCTTCTTTAGCTTTGCAGAAGCTTTACAAAAGCTGTTTCCATTATATTCATATAAGAAATACATTGAATATAATTCAATTCTTTGTTTTGCTAAAAGAAAGCATGGGTGTGGACAGGCATACATGGGTGAGTTGTTTTTACTAATTTATAATTAATACTAAATGTATGACCTGATGTTCTCATACACAATCAAATGTAATGACCACAAAAATGCCTCTTTCCCCAGGAGCTACAGGTAGGGCCACTACCTATGGAGTATGGTCATGAAATAATGTTCTTCTTTGGATGTGTTTCTTCAACATTTTAGAATTATAAAAAACCTTTTTAGCTCACAGACTATACAAAAACAGGCAGGAGATGGGCCCAACGAGCCATAGTTTTCCAATTCCTGAGCAATACTAGAGGTTTCCAAATCTGTCTCTGCACATAGATTTACCTAGGGAGGAGAGACAGACATCAGGCTCAGCCCAGTGCAGGCACATGAGACTTCCGTGCCTGGGAGGGAGCCCTGAGCACCCGTGTGAGGAACAGGAAACCTAAGGGAACACTATAAATCTATAGGGGGAAAACTACAATACCTCATATGCTCACTGCTAAAGGGGAAGATACATTAACAACATGACAAAACAATGGAAGCAATTGTACCAAACAAACCTAGATGCAACATTAATAGAATCCAATAACAACATGGCAGAAGAAATGTCAGAAAGGAACTTCAGAATGTCCATAATTAAAATGATCAGAGAACCAAATTATGAGATGAGAGAGCAAATGCAGGCAATGAAGGATCACACCAATCAACAGTTAAAAGAACAAATGTAGGAAGCAAAAGATCATTTCAATTAAGAGATAGAGATTCTGAAAAAAATGAAATGAAATGAAGGAAACAATAAACCAAATTAAAAACTCAAGAGAAAGCATAACCAACAGGTTACATAACCTGGAAGACACAACCTCAGACATTGAAGACAAAATATTTAATCTTGAAAACAAAGTTAACCAAACATATAAGATGGTAAGAATTCATGAAAAGAACCAACAAGGAGCGGCGCCATTCTACAGCCTCCCTGGCGGAGAGACGCCATCTTCAGCTGTCTGAGCCCTCGGACCTAAGCCTACCCCTTACCAGGGGACACGGCGCTGCGGCTCCAGGTGAGATTTGGCCGGGAGCGGAGTTGCTTGCCGGTTCCAGCGGGGAATTTGGGCCCGACGGCACAATTCTACAGCTTCCCTGGCGAAGAGACTCCATCTTCAGCTGTCTGAGCCCTCAGACCTAGGCCCACCCCTTCCCGCAGGGACACGGCGCTGCAGCTCCAGGGCCACGGTGCTGTGTCTCCTGGTTGCCTCTGCCCAGAAGCATTGATCATTCCCAACCTGGAGGTTGTGAGACAGCAGCTATCTTGGGGCACCACTTGATCAAGCACCTCTCAAACATCTGGTGAGTTACTGGAAATCTGCAGGGACGCCCTAAGTCTTTACAGGGAAATTGCAATCCCTCTGATTTGCACTACTAGAGGGGAAGATACATGAGCAGCATGAAAAAACACGGGAAGAAAGTGTCCCAAACAAACCTAGATGATACATCAAGAGATCCCAAAGACAGCATGGTACAAGGAATGACAGAAATGGAGTTCAGAATGTTCATAATTAAAATGATCTGAGAAGAGAATGAGGTGACGAGAGTGCAGATTCAGGCTATGAATAACCAGCTAATAGAGCAATTTCAGGAAGCAAAAAATCATTTCAATAAAGACATAGAAGTTCTGAGAAAAAAACAAACAGAAATCCTTAAAGGAAACAAGGAAATGAAGGAAACAATCAACCAAGTTAAAAACTCAATAGAAAGCATAATTAACAGAATAGATCACTTGGAAGACAGAACCTCAGACAATGAAGACAAAATTTTAATCTTAAAAACAAAGTCGAACAAACAGAGAAGATGCTTAGGAATCATGAACGAACCCTCCAAGAAATATGGGACATCATGAAAAGACCAAATTTAAGAGTTATTGGGATTGAGGAAGGCACAGAGATACAAACCAAGGGTATGAACAATCTGTTCAATGAAATAATATCAGAAAATTTCCCAAATATGATGAATGAGATGGAAAATCAATTAAAAGGGCCTACAGGACACCAAATGCACAGAATTTCAATAGATCCACACCAAGGCACATTATAATGAAAATACCTAACATACAAAACAAAGATAGAATTTTAAAGGCTGCGAGAGAAAAGCAGCAGATTACCTACAGGGGGAAACCAATACGGATATCAGCAGATTTCTCAGCCCAGACCCTAAAAGCAAGAAGGGCCTGGAACAACATATTTCAAGCTCTGAAAGAAAACAGATGCTGACCAAGAATCTTACACTCAGCAAAAATTACCTTCAGATTTGATGACGAAATAAAATCCTTCCATGGTAAACAAAAGCATAAAGAATTCACAAAGAGAAAGCCTGCCCTACAGAACATTCTCAAAAAAATATTCGAAGAGGAAAAAATGAAAAACAACAATATCAGTCATCACGGGGAGAAATTACCCTAAAGAAAGAGTCAAACAAAGAGAAACAAAGTTAAGCTAAAAACCCCAAAAAAGCTAAAATGACGGGAAATACAAGTCATATCTCAATAATAACCCTGAAAGTAAACGGCCTAAATTCATCAATCAAAAGACATACTGGCAGACTGGATTAAAAAGAAAGACCCAACAATATGCTGCCTTCAAGAGACTCATCTCATAGAAAAACATGCCCACAAACTAAAGGTGAAAGGTTGGGAAAAAACATACCATGCACATGGACTGAATAAAAAAGCTGGGGTTTCCATTCTCATTTCAGATAAAGCACACTTCAAGCCAAAGTTAGTCAGGAGGGATAAAGAAGGACATTTCATACTGCTTAAAGGAAGCATAAATCAGCAAGACATAACAATCATAAATATTTATGCACCAAACAATGGTGCATCCATGTATGTCAATCAGATCCTTCTCAATTTCAGGAATCAAATAGACCAAAACACAATAATACTCGGAGACTTTAACACTCCTCTCTCACCATTGGACAGATTCCCAAGCAAAACTTGAACAAAGAAACCATAGGATTCAATGACACAATCGCTAATTTGGACTTAACAGACATATATAGAATATTCCATCCATCAAAAAGCGAATACACTTTCTTCTCTGCAGCTCATGGTTCCTTCTCTAAAATAGACCATATGTTATGCCACAAAGCTACTCTTAGCAAATACAAAAACATA
>JAJEJO010047203.1:455771-508340 GCA_020662805.1 Glaucomys volans
GCTACGTGAGATCAGCCAATCCCAAAAATCCAAAGGCCGAATGGTCTCTCTGATAAACAAATGATGATGCATAATGCGGGGGGGAGGGTGGCAAGAATGGAGGAAGGATAGATAGCATAGAAGGATGGCAGGGGTGGGGTCGGGGTGGGGGTTAAGAATATTAACAGAATTTGTGACAGACATCATTGCCCTGTGTACATGTATGAATGCAAAGATAGTGTGACTCTACTTTGTGTACAACCAGAGATACAATAGCTGTACTCCATTTGTGCTCAATGAATCAATAAGCAAATAAAAAAAGAAATTTAAAAAAATTGTCAAATACAACCAAAAAAAAAAGAAATTTGAGAGCAAGAACTAATGTAATATCAAAAACTTTCAAGACAAAACATTTAGAAAATAAAAGAGGTCTTGTTAAATTCAAGGGGATCAACTTCAGAATTAATACTTTGAAACATGTATGTGTGTGTGTGTTTACTTAATGGGGAAAAACAAAAGATCGGCATCAGTCTATTCATGGTAGAAAAACAGCAAATTTTTCATGTTATTATCAGAGGTAGTGCCATTTCTTCAGACATTAGCATTGTTGAAGTCAAAGATAAGCTTATTTTAGCCAGATGAATTCAAGCATATGGATGTCATTCATTGTACAATCACATTTAGAGAACTAGATAGGGTAAACTTATTATTTTGGAATTACTACAGGATACAAAGGGATTTTACCCTTAACTGCTAAACCTGTCATACACACTTATTCATAAGGGAGGCATGGTAAAATTTTGCTTCTACAATGATCAGGGCTTCAGAGTTAGATAAACGTGGGTTTCAATCCTAGCTCTGCACCTTCAATCTGCTGGTGCTCAATAGTCTCCTTGCCTCCCTCTTCTTTCAGAGTACCACATCTGAACCACATGCCTCAGTCTCCATCATAGTTCTGGGTGACCCTGTGACTGAGTTCTGGAATAGAAGCAATGTGTGCCATTTCTAGGTACAGCCAGTCAAAACCTCACTTAAAGAAGAACCCCATGTTCTTTCCCCATCAGTCACCTAGGAAGAGAGAACTCTGAGGACCCAGAGAAGGGTGAAACCACAAGAGGAAAAAAGCACCCCTAAATAACAGCATGGAACACAACTCCAATCCACTTATTCCTTCCATCCCCACTAACCTGCATGAGATTGGATGTGAGAAAACAAGACATTTTTACACAACAGACATATTGGGTTTTCATTATGGCTATTGCCCCACAATGACAAATATACTGTGTGATGTGTTAAAGTTACTGAACTTCTCTAAATTGAGTGTCTCAATCAATAAACTGAGAGAGAATACCAATGTATCTAATTTGGGGGTATCATACCTAGTACTAAGCACAATGCTTGACACACAACAACCAATATTACCCACTAAAATGATTCTCAATGTGTTAGCTATTATAATATTAGACAAACTGAAAAAAGTAAAATGAAGTCTTTCCTCTGCTTGGTAATCTCTCTCTACACTAGGTCACATACAGAACCCAATCCTTATATATAGCCAGTGCTAATAACTTACATAATGATTAAGTACTCCTTTGAAGATTTGGAGTCCTACAAGGCTGGGATTAATGTTGAACTAGATAAGTAGCAATTACAACAGCTAGTTGAACCACCGAAGTAGATATCTTTAAGCGCAGAAACCCATAAGCTCCACAATGACATGTGGTCAACAGAACAGTAGCCTACCCAGAGTCTCTGCACCAACTAACAATGCTACCTCTGCTGCCATTATCAATTACAGTGTATTAAGATCCCACAGGGTGCTTCATAAACAAATTATACCTAGAAAATCCCCATCCACCCAAGGCAAGGCAAGTACTGCAATACGCCAGGTAGAGAAGACCCAATTTCTTATGTAGATTCTTCAAATGCCTGTGTGTCTCTTTGAGGTAGGATATGGAGGCAAAGAAAGTTTTGCTAAGTTTCCTAAGTTGGGCACCTGCACACCTTGATTCTGTACTAGAACCTCTATCGTCAGGTTGTAAAAATCAATTTTTAGAAACTAAAACAGGACAAATTCCTATAGTAAGAGGGTATAAGATCAGATCCAACCTGAACTGGCTCTCAGTTTGATTTTATCGAGCCTCTCAGGTAACAATGATCGGATCACTATAGCTAATGTGCAAAGCACCAAAGAATACATTTTAATTTGGCATAGGACTTTGTTCATCTTAGTATGGAATATGAGAGGGTTTTTAAATTTGGCAGGACTCACAAATTTTTGAGAACTGATGAAAGCTAGGAATCTTCTCTGCAGAAAAAAAAACATAAAAATTGCATAAAATTTGAAGGAGTTTACAGATCCTCTCATTTTCACCTGTAACTCTGAGACAGTGGTTTTCACACATGAGAGTACATAAGAATCTTAAAGAAGCAGCCCCCCAAATTTCTGATTGTTAGTCTAGGTGGGTGGGACCTGAGGATTTTCATGTCTAACTGGTTCTCAGTAATGATGCTGCAGCTGTATCTGGTAACCACTCCCTAAGAACTGCCATCTAGGACCCTAAGAACCAAATTGAAAACATCAGCTCCAAGAAGGCCACTTCAGAGCATTTCAAATGCTGACAGAAGGCACCCATCAATAAGAGATAGGGCAGAAGATAAAAAATGTTAGCTTTTAGCAACACTGAGCTCTGATCTGTGACCCTCAGTGAACACACACCTTGGAGCTGGTGAAATCCTCCTGTGTTTTCCTCTGATTCCTCCGTTTCCCTTCCCCCTCTTGCTGCTCTCCAACCTTTCTTTATCCCTCTCTGTCCCAGAACCTCAGTGTTTATGCCTCTTTTGCTTTACCCATATGTCTCTATATGTGCATATATGTGGACATCTAAATGACTGAGTCTATCTCTCTTACTGTCCCCAATCTCTTTCCCTCTGCATACTATTATAATAGGAAACTATATTTGCATTTTTATAATTTGTTGTAGCTACTTGATTATGTTTTATGACTCATTCTTAATTTTGAAGCAGGTAAGTTGAATATATTAAATTTTCTCTGAAGACATAAAATACCAAAGCCTTTTAATATTTCTCCTAAGACAACTCACACTTTGGTTAGTAGAGGAAAATATTCTCACCTTTCCCTATATAGGTGTTATCCAATGGAACTTTTTGATGGAGGAAACATTTTGATTCTTCATTGTTCAACTCATTACCTACTGGTCACATATGAATACCAAGTACTTAAAATACAACTATTTTGACTGAGGAAGTGATTTTTTTTATCTGAAGTGATTTTAAATTTAAATAGCTGTATATGCCTAGTGGCTACAATAGTGAACAATGCAGCTCTAAATTATCTACTTTGAACATTATACATATACATTATATACATATAATATTATGCACACACACATACAGGATACAGATACATTTTTAAATATCTGCAATTACGTTATATTGCTTCAACATCAAAACAGAAATGCATATATTTCCCTAACCCTCTCATGAATCTGATGTCACAATTGAATGAGTGGTTTTATTTTTCACAATTAATACTGTAATTGTAAATGAAGCTAAATAATGAAGATTTTTTTGTTTTGTTTTGTTTTGTTTTGTTGTTTTGTTTCTTCACATTCACCTAGAAACTTAAACCTTTCTCTTCAGGGAATAACATAACTATCTGTGTGCATCAGGTGGACCAGCTCCGTTTTCACCACTTGAATAAAACCCGAGAGGCAGCAGCATGAAAACCCCAGTCATTTATGAGTAGACACAACCAATCACCCTGTGCCTCACTGATCATTAACCCAGCAGCAAGTCATTGTAGATGGTATCCAGACAAACCTTCTCAACTCCTGTTTTGGTGATAACTTAAGCTTTCAAGGGATGTCAGAAATTCTAAGAAACTCTCAAGCAAACATACCTTTAACTCACTCTAATTTCAAGGTAAATAAATACATGTCAGGTAGCCCCCTTTCAAAGCTAATATGAGAAATTAAATGAACTGAACTGAGAGGGTGTCATAATTTCAATAGGACCATAGAATCACTGTCCAGCCCCACATTTTAAACCCATTCAGGTGGTATAGCCTCAGATTCATAGTCAAGCATCTTAAAATCCTAATCCAAAGGTTTTGAGCTGACTTAGAAAAACTTAAAATGAAGTCTTATTAGAGACTAGGAATACCTGGAAATCCATGCTATGGAAATTAGAAAGCTATCAGATTTCACACTCTATTGTTGTCCAATAATTCTGCTCTCATCAGGGATTAATACCAAAGTTACCTAGGGGAAACCTGTCTGGATTTTCCCAATGTTTAGTGTGCCATCAGTTTATGATAAGTCCTTATATATGTATGGCACATAAGAACTTATCACTTTCATTTACATGGTCCTTCAATCTGCATGAAACTGAGAAGTGAGTATTACAGCCTCACTTTTCAGATGAAGAAATCTAGGCTCAGAGGTTCTAATTGATAGAGAAGTGATCCATTGAAACAGCTGTGTAGAAAAGAAATCTAAGTCCAATTTGCAGAGGAGGTTTGGGTCAGAAAGCTGGGGAATCATATCAAACTCTCCAATGTATTAAACATAATACATAATATTCTTTGGGAAGCAGAATTGCCATTTCACTTGAATTAACCACATGCATTCCAGCCCAGGCTGTCCCAAGGCAGATTAATGGAAACAGAATTTGAAAAAAATGCCTTTGAGCCTTCTTAAAGTACATATTATTGTATATGAGGCTTTTATAGATATATATATTTTTCTGAATCAAGGATTGACATATTGCATGAGCTTTATATAATGGCAGGGCTCTTTTCTCTGAAACCAGTCAGAAGCCTGAAACCTCATTAAGTGTTTACCATAATAAATCACCTTAATATATGTCACTTTGTTAAAGTTGTTATCCAATTAGTGTTTTGTAAGCCAAATCTATGCAAGGAGGTAGGTGAACTCAGTTTAAACCTATTAAAGAAATTTACTCCCCGCTGCGTCGACCTGTTTTGAACACTGAGCCATATTTTCAGGGACAGATTAAGAAACAGATTCCATCCTGAATATAGAAGCCCTTTTTCCCTTTAAATTAAATCTATATGAGGAGCATAGAACTTTTACAGCCTTTATTTGAAGTTCCAACATGAAGTGATATTCTGTTGAATACTTTTCAGGTAGCTATGGCAACAATGATTATCACCACACACTACCAACGAAAATACCACCTGCATACACGTCTATTTAAACCCTTAATTAAAAAGAAAAGCCCAGTTCAAATTTCCAGTTGGTAAATTTGGGAGAAAACTTTTTTTTAAAAAAAATGGAAATCTATTTAGGTTTTGCTTCTGTGTTTGGTTCACAGAGTTCTTTCTCTCTTTCTCTCCCTTTCTTTTTTCTTTCTTTTAGGACAACTTAAGGCTGACTCTCCCCCTCCCCCAACCCACATTAGAACCAACCCACGCTGTTAGGTTTCTGGAGAAAGAGGTTTCAGCATTTCTATTCTAAGGAGTTAATCAGAAATGAGAACTCCAAAGACATCCCTCCCCATCAAACACTTCTTTAACAATTGTCTATGTGCATAAGAATTTTAGGTTTGTGTTCAGTTTCCCTGTAAGAAGGAAGAGGAAGGAGTAGAGAAAAGAAAAAGGAAGCTGGCAAAGGAAAATGAGCCCAGGATTGCAGTGGGGCCAGGGAAAGGGAAAGGGAGAAAGAAAGAGAGGGAGGGAGGGAATGAACACAAGTTATTTAAATATGCCAGGAATAAGGTAAGGGGAGAAGTGAGAAATGTGCACAAGCTATGCAGAGTAGAAACAGGCTTTATACAGGCTTAGAATGGAATATTCTGTAGTTGACAACTTGCAGAGACTGTTCTTCACCTCTCCCTGTTTCTATGCCCTTTGCCTTGTAACTTTGTAGTGCCTGCTTACTTGGACTTTGGACTCAGTCATGCAATCTGCTTTGACCAATGGTATATTAGCAAACATGATATGAGGCTTGACAAATACTGTGCAAGTAGACTAGCTTGCAACTGCCCTTTACACTGCTATGAAAACATTCCTGAGCTAGGCTACTAGAAAATGAAGGCATGTGGAAATGAGCTGAGATGCTTGCTCTTGTCTTCTCAACCAAGACCATCTTAGATCAACTGATAGTATACCCAGAACTGAGCAACCCCAGCCAACATCAATAGAGCAGTCTGTTCAACTAGAACCTGACCACAGACAGACACAGGAGTAAGCCCTCTCTAAACCCACTAAATATTTTTTATTGTTGTACACCACCTAGGAGGTTTATTATGCAGCATTATTGTAACAATAGATAACCAATACAGATATATATGCACCCTGTAAATCAAGAGCTTTCATTCTATTCCATTATATTAATGCTTTCTACCATATAATTTTACAAATAGGTATAAAAATTCCATGAGAAAATAGATGATCCTAAATACAGTAAATGAAATTTCTGAACAAAGTAAGTGTTGTTAATCACTAAAATAAAGCCCAGAACATTCTCCAAGTTAAGGCCACTAGAATTCTACAACTGCAGAAAACTTGGAAAGAAGCCAGCCAATCTTGTTTTAGGATAAATTGAATTTAAGTAATTAAAAGGACACAAGCAACCTTTATCCATATTCATTACAACTGTACCAACTAATGGACAAGAGTTTGAAAATTCTCATGTGCCCTCTTAATTGTAGATGAATAGCCATAATAATAAAAGCAGTTTTCTCCAACTGTGGGCTTGGGGGTAAATGGGGCTGGTGATCCTTGATGAATCTAGGCTGCCAACTACAAGGAGGGGGGAAAACAGCTGCTATCAACACCACATTCCCTAGCTTACCATAAAAATGAATAAATTGTTGAATGAAAAAAGTACCTTTAAAAGGTATGCAGAAGAGCAGTACCTTCTTATGTAAACGGCACTTTTACAAAGTAAAATATTGCTGGAAAGAGGACAATACACACAATTAGGATAGAACTGTTTCTTACCCTATAAAGCAGGATTTTATTTAAAATGAGAAGTGCTGGGTGGTGCTTAGCAGGTCATTTGCAAAGGGAGAGCTGTGTACTAAGTGAATGAGACCAATGCTCTCTGAATTCCAAATAATGTGTTTAATCAAAGATCCTGTTAGGTATGCAACTGAGTTAACCAAGTAGCATCCTGTTGAAATAATATAAAATGTATTCTTGATTGACTGCAATAATCAGGGAACAGTAGCATGAACAATCCTTGAATCATTTTATAATGTCCTTGGAAAGCAGTTTTTGATTGATAATAACTTAAAAGGAAGAAAAGAAAGTGCCTTGTATTCTGCTCCTGTCCAGTTCCTATGTGGTCCCCATGACATGCTAAACATCACCAATACCTCTTCTCAGCAATTGGAATCCCACTTTTTCTCATGTCTTCCTCGGGCAGATGACAGAAGGTAACCATTGGGTTTACAAGGATTTTCTTAATGTGTGAGAGATGGGAAGACAACTGACTCTGCTTTCGTGAAAATTTTCCTTTTTCCCCAGTTTTTAATGGTTTCCAGATGTTAGGAAGATAGTTCAGAGGTGGGGAACTCAGAGGAATCCACTGAAAAGCAATGAAACTTCAATACTGTGATATTTTTCACTCATTCATCTATTCATCCAGTCAAATATACAATGCCTACTATGTGCCTGCCATGTGTTAAGTACTGTGGAAACATTGGTGAACAAGGCTCCTTCATAGCCTTCCTAGAAAAGGTGATAATCTAATGAGACACATGTAACTAACTCCTTACAATACAGCAATAGGGAGTCACAGTGGAGAGTGGAGAACGTAGAAGGGCTTATAGCACACTTACAGTGTGTTGGGAAGGAGCAACCAAATCTGCCTAAGGAGTAGAATCAGGGAGGCTTCATGGTAGAGAAATTAAGGTCTGTCTTAAAGAGTTCACAAAAATGAGCAAGATAATGGAAAGTTCATATCACAAGGATATTATAAGTGGGTCTTGCCTCAGAAGTCTAATCAAAACATGCCAATTGTCCTTAGACCTCCATTAATAGTTCTAAACTATAAAATTTTACATTTTGAAGCCTATGGATATGTGTGAATTAATATAAAAGTCCAATTGCCTTAGCATGAGCCATTGGTATCATTACATGGGTCTGGAATATTCATGGAACAAACTGTGCAAAGCATGGTAACTTATTTGTTTTAAAGAGGGGCAAAGTCTTCATTCTATTTCCTTCAATTCATGTGAAATCTGAGATTTATAATGGTAGACTTGGTATTCTTTTCATATCTACTAGAAATATTAGAAAAATGAAATGTGTTTTGGATTTTGGTTTTACTCCCTAAAAAGTTAATGCTTTTATTTGAAAAATGTGTATGTTAGTAAAGAAAACAAAATGAGAGGCATTCCTTCCACTGGAATTGTCACTTCAAGGATGATACATTACACTGAGAGATCTAATTAGGCAAACTTTTAACCAAAAATATTTTGGTTTTCCCATGTGAACATATTTCATTTTATTTTTTGTTCTTGAGATGAAAGGCCAAGGAAACATGCCACTGGCTAAGGAGTGGGGACAAAAATAAAAGTGAATTTTTTTCAAATGAGTTCCTTGAATTTATGGTTGACTGCAGAGCCAGAGAAATATATTTTACCATTAACATCTGAATTCTGTTTCTTCACATGGTAAATTCAAGGCTGATTATTGAAATAAGTGCAACATTTTCAAACATTTCCTAAACTTTCTTTGGATCATGAACAAATTTCAGCCAACCAAAATATAAAAATCCATGTTTTACAGGCTGGAAATGGTAATTTGTAGCGTTTATGGGATTTCTTTGCTTTGAAGTTCAAAATGAAGAATAATCAACTTATGGATCTTGTTTAAACCTTTGAGAAACCCCCGGAAACAGGAATTATCACTATTTGACAAGTGAGGAAATTGAAGCTTAGAATGGTTCAGAAGGTTGTAAGTGAAATAGCCAGACTGAACTATAGTACTGATAGACTTTTAATAACATACCTTTTCTATATTTTACCCATGATTAAAGCATTTTACATTTGATCTGACTATTAAAACACTACATTCTGTTGATGTATACATTCAATATGCTATTTCTTGTGGACATAGCTAAAACATAAACTTAGATACTGGTAAAACTAACAAAAGACAGATTGAATAAATGACCTCATCACTTTCAAGCAGGAGATAATGAGTCATGGAAAGAGAAAAGAAAAGAACAAGCTCATTCCCTCATTTCAATCAACCATCAGGTCAAGGAAGGAAGGATGTGAAGACAAAACAAAAAATATTTTTGTATGACTAGAATAAACTTAATTACAGCTATAATATGCATGACCCTTTAAGACAAGGCACCAGGTAAAATTTTCATGGTTTTTTTTTTGTATGTGTTTGTTTGTTTGTTTTCCTGTTCCCCCTTTCTCCTGGAAAGCATGTTTGGGTTAGAAAAGCAAAGGCTCTATAATTTTTAAATTATCTTCACAACTACTTGATAAAGTAGAATTTTCAATGTTCCCATTTGAAAGATGGGAACACGGAGCTCAAAGCAGGTAAGCAACTTGCTGAGGCACTTTCTCAAGTCTTTCCTTGTGATGACAGATAGACTGCTTTTCCACCTGCTTTGAGCCAAAGGGAAACTACATCAAAAATGGATGAGAACAAATGAAATTCTTATAAATCATAAGACAAATTAAGCAAGAGCTAAGGTCAGCCCATGCCCCAAAGCATTTGTCATCAAATTAGTATTCAAGTTGATTTCTAAAAGATAAATCTTCTATCAGAGCCTATGTATAAAAATAAAGTATCTGTATAAAAATAAAGTAATCAAGTGAGGAAAATATTTTATTGTATCTCAGAATCTGTTTTATACTTTTCTCAAAAAATTTCTCTGCTTCTACATGGTTTGGTATTAGATTTAATGAAGCACTAGACACATAGTATCTACTCAATAAATGTGTCCATTGAGAGTTCTTACTATAAAAAGGCTTGTGTAGGAAATTCATTTTACCTAGGCAAGCTTGGCTCTGCACTATCAGGCAAACGTCCCATAGTTTAGAATTAAGTAATACCATGGAAAAATGGCAATGAAACAATAGTATATTCAACAACTCTTGCAGTAACAATTCTGGAGGAGGGGAACCTTCATTCTAGTAATGTGCAACAATAAACTTAATTTTTCTTTCCCATAGGTTTATGCATAGGCTGCAATTCAATTGATCTTGATCAGGCATGGCTGAACCAGGCTGAATTCCAGGCTTCAAGTTTTATGTGTATAATGCTTGTCTTCAACATTTTGAGCACAGAAGGTACTTATAAAATGTTCTTCTCATGATGGATAGCAGAACTTCAGGAGACCAACCTAAGCCATGTGAGGACATTTAAACCCTCCACTCATTTATTGACCAGTATACCACTGTCCAAACAAAACACATAGCTAAGCCTTACAGTACTAAAGCAGGGAAATAAACAATTCCTTCTAGTAAGACATATCACAGCAAGTGCATATAATAATTTTATTACAAGGATGGAGTAAAGAATTACAAAAATTAATTCAATCCATGTAATTAATTTCATCCATGGGAATTTGTCTTGGGTCACAATTTCATTAAACCAAAATTATGTTTATAAAAAAGTGAAAAAAATAAAAGTAAACCCCCAATATCTCAAAGTTTGTGTTAGAATGTTGGTATGTATAATATGAAGAAATAACCAGAAACTAGGTTGTAAAAAAATAGGTTTGAAAGACCTTGAGAACCATGCCAAGAAGTTTAGCTTTAACCCAAGAATAATAGGGATCTACTAAAGCCCCTTTTATTCTGTATTTAGAGACCCCCGACACTCCTTGCCCCTGTGTACAATGTTACTCCAGGAATACATACCAACCAAGTGGATTTCATTCTCCTTGACCATACCTGGTATGGTTTTAAGAATAATGGGCAGATGGTTGTTACACAACAAATTTTTGCTTATTTTTAAATGGTGAGGGGGATTAAAATGTTTCATACTGTGTCTGTGCTATTTCTTGAGGTTCTACTTCAGAGAAGAGGACTTTTGTCTTTTTTTAATTTCCTTTTTTCTGCCCCAACTTTGCCTGCTTCATTGTCTTTCTCATTCCACTATTGTCTGTCAAATAAATGGTCCCATGTGTGTGATTCAGAAGACCTCTATGCTGCAACTACCAAGTATTCCATTGTTCCTGTCTACCTGGATGCTATAAAGATATGTGTGAACTAAATGACAAAAGATAGGATACCAAACACGTATGATTGGTGTGTGCATGTGTGCTCTCTCTCTTTCCTGATAGGACACTGTGTTTTCTCCTAATATTCTTATATATGTAACCTCTTTGTTTCCATGAGCCTGTGATAAAGGCATGGACATGTGAAAATTCACTGAGGATTATCCCTAATGAAATGGAATGGATTCTGACTCACAGAGTGAAACTGAGAAGGATATAACAAGAGAAATGTCTACTCATTTAAAAGCTGAGAAGTCCAGGAAAAATTTTACCCTCTAAGTACATATAGATTTCTTGAGTACTTATTCAATCATTCTTCAATTCATTCAGTCAATGTAACAATTAAATGCCTACAATGATCTACACATGGTGCTAGAATGTGAAAACCCATTAAGAATCATAAGAAGCAGAAAGACACCTTTGTAGCTGTATTACCATAGTAACTAGTATGGTAGAAAAAATAATGAACTTTGAGTGAAAAAAAAAAACAGTGTTTTCCAGAGTGTATTCACTAGCCAATTGAGCTTAAGCAGATCATTTTACTTCTCTGATATTCTATTATTTTAAACTATACAATATACTTAATGATATGCATTCTACCTTTCTGCCAGCATAAACCATATCAATTGTTGACATTTATGTGTGAGCACAGTACAAATGCCTTATACTGGTATTGAGTATTGAGAAACAACAATTCCAGAGGGAGGATGTTTTAATGTAATTACTACTGTATCCATCACTAGTTTTGTGTAACAACAAGTCATAAAATCTCACTATAACAAAATTGACATTTATCTTCATTCTTATGAATCTACAGGTCAGATAGGGTAGCTCTACTTCCAGCTGCAGGTCTATATATCAGCTAGATGACTCTCGTACTCTACTGGCACCAGCAAGTTACTAGGGAGGAATGTTGCTGTTTTCAAGGGCAGAGGCAAGAATAAAGCAAACAAACACAAGCAGCTTCTTAAAGTCTAAGTTCAGACCTGGTGCACTGTCATTTTCACCTTCATTGATCAAAAAAGATCATATGGCCAAACCCAACATCAGTGAGGTGGAGAAATAAACACCTAAAATGGCAGGGAGAAGGGAGTGGATATTTGCTGAGTAATAATCTAAGGCATCTTAACTCTCTCCCTTTGTCTGTATAATACTTAAACAGTTTGGGATAGGATATATGCTTTCAACATGCCATTCCTGCTTCAGAAACACAGTACAAGAGGTCTAAAGCACATTTGTTTACCAGCCTACACAACAGCCATTACTAATCCCTTCTCCTTAAAATCTCACTGATTTACTTTATCACTATACACTAGCTCGCATCTCCTAGAGCTGTTATACAAATGAAAATCACACAGTGTAGATAGCTGGAAGGAAGGATTGCTTCTTTGAATCAGCATAATTATTTCAATATTTATTTACCATGGTTTCAAATGTATCAATAGTTCATTCCTTTTTATTGCTGAGTAGTATTCTACTATGAGGATATACCATGATTTTTCCTTACCCACTCATTTGTTGGATATTTGAGATTTTATCATTGTAGGTATATAACAAAGTTGGTATGTGATGAAAGAAGTTGAAGATGACACAAGTAAGTGAATGAGATCTCATATTCATGCCTTAGAAGAATTAGTATTCTTAAAATATCTATACTACCCAAAATGATCTACATATATACTGCCATCTATCAAAATACCAATGTAATTCTTCATAGAAATATTTTTAAATCCTAAACTTCATATGGAACCACAAAAGACCCCAAGTAGCCAAAGCAATTATGACAAAAAAAATAGCTGAAGGTATCACACTCCCAAATTTCAAAATATATTATAAATCTGTAGTAATCAAAACATTATGGTACTATCATAAAAAGATACATAAACCAATGGAATAGGATAGATATCCTAGAAATATCTGTACCTATTTATGGTCAATTGGTTTTCAATGAAAGTTCCAACAGTATACAGTGGTAAGAAATGAGAGTCTCTTCAATAAATTGTTCTGAAAAAAACTGTATATCTGTGTTCAAAACAATGAAAATGAACCCTTATCACATCCCCTACACAAAAAACAACTCAAAATGGGTGAAATATTTAAACATATGTCATGAAAGAGTAAAACTTCTAGAGGAAAATATAGGCAACAAGTTCCTTGACATTGGCCTGGGCAGTGATTTCTTAGATATGACTCCAAAAGCAATAAGAACAAAAACTGACAAATGAGATTACCTCTGTTAGTATTTTGTCACTGTGACCAAATTACCTGACAAGAGCAACTTCAAAGATGAAAAGTTTATGCAAGGCTCAGTTTCAGAAGTCTCAGTCCATGGTTTGCAGACTCCATTGCACTGAGTGTGAGATGAGGCAGAGAATCATGGCAGAAAGGTATGAAAAAGGAAAACTGCTCAGCTTATGGCAGCCAGGATGCAAAGAAAGAGAGCAAGGAGCCAGGTATGAGATAAAAACTCCAAGGTCATGCCCCCAGTGACCCACTTCCTCCAGCCATGCTCACCTATACCTACCACCCAGTAATCCATTCAAAGTTTTAATTCATAAATGGATTAATCCATTAATGAAGTTATAACTCTCAAATCTAATCATTTCAATTTTTAATATTCCTGCATTAACACATGAGCTTTTGGGAAACATTTAAAATACAAACCCTAATAGCATAACACCAAAAAGCTTCTACCCAGCAAATGAAGCAATTGACAGAGTAAAGAGACAATGAACAGATTGGGAGAAAGTATTCGCAAGTCAGACATTAGATAAGGGGTTAATACTCACAATATACAAGGAACACAAACTACTCAGTAACAAGAAACAAATAACCCTATTAAAAATGGACAATGAACCTGAATAGATGTCTCTGAACAGAAGACATATAAACTGACATGAGCTATGTGAAAATATGCTCATCCAGTTGTGGTGATCCATGCCTATAATCCTAGTGACTCAGGAGGCTGAGGAAGGAGAACTGCAAGTCAGAGACCAGCTTCAACAACTTAGCAAGATCCTGTGTCAAAAGAAAAAATAAAAAGGGCCGGGGTATAGCTCAGTGGTAGAACACCAGAGGGCTCAGTCCCCAGCACCGCAAAAAAAATATGCTCAACATCTCTTTTTTTTAATTCATTCAATTTTTATCCATTGAACACAAATGGAGTACAGCTATTATTTCTCTGGTTGTACACAAAGTAAAGTCACACCATCTGTGCATTCATACATGTACACAGGGCAATGATGTCTGTCACACATTCTGTTATTATTCTTGCCCACCCCAACCTGACCCCACTCCTTCCTTCCCTTTATGCTATCTATCCTTCCTCCATTCTTGCCTCCCTTCCACCCCGCATTATGCATCACCATTCACTTATCAGAGAGATCATTCGGCCTTTGGACTTTGGGGATTGGCTCATCTCACTTAGCACGACAGTCTCCAACATCATCCATTTACCTACAAATGCCATAATTTTATTCTTCTTTATGGCTGAGTAATATACCATTTTGTATATATACCACAGTTTCTTTATCCATTCATCTACTGAAGGGCATCTAGGTTGATTCCATAATCTAGCTATTGTGAATTGAGCAGCTATGAACACTAATGTGGCTGCATCACTGTAGCAATCTGATTTTAAGTCCGTTGGGTATAGGCCAACGAGTGGATAAGCAGGGTCAAATGGTGGATCCATTCCAAGTTTTCTAAGGAATCTCCACACTGCTGTCAAGAGTGGTTGCACCAACTAGCACTCCCACCAACAATGTATGAGTGTACCCTTTTCCCCACATCCTCGCCATCACCTGTTGTTGCCTGTTTTCTTAATAAGAGACATTCTAATTGGGGTAAGATGAAATCTTAAGGTGGTTTTGATTTGCATTTCTCTTATAACGAGGGATGTTGAACACTTTTTCATAAATCTGATGATTGCTTGTAGATTTTCTTCTGTAAAGTGTCTGTTCATTTCCTTTGCCATTTATTGATTGGGTTATTAGTATTCTTGGTGTAAAGATTTTTGAGCACTTTGAAGATTCTGGAGATTAGCTCTCTGAGTGTGTGTGACAAAGATTTTCTCCCACTCTGATGAAAGGTATTCAAATTAAGCACTATGGACATCAGTATAGAGGTTCCTCAAATGACTAGGGCTGGATACACCACATGACCCAGTTATACCTCTTATTAGTGTTTATCCTACAGAATTAACATACATGCTCTTGTTTATAGCAGCACAATTCCCAATAGTCAAGTTATGGGACCAGTATACATGACTTTCAACAGATGAATGAATAAAGCAAATGTGGTACTTGGTCATAAAAAAGAATGAAATTATGCAATTTGCCGGAAAATGGATGGAACTTGAGAGCATTATATCAAGCAAATAAGTCAAACTTGGAAGGTCAAGGGCCATATGTTTTCTCTCATATGTGGAAACTAGAGAGCTAGAGAGAAAATGGGGGAAAAGTAAAGGGGGTTATCAAGAAAAAAGAAGGGAGACCAGTAGAATAGAGGAAGAGGACCAGGGAGAGGGAGGAGGGGAGAGAAAGGAGAGAACAAAATTGAACAAATTATATCCTTCTATTGTGTGCATATACAATTATTTAACAAGAAATCTCACTATTACATGTAATGATAATGCATCAATAAAAAGTCTATTAATCTGAGTGGGAAAAATGAAAATTAAATCCACAACAAGATATCACCTCACAGTTACTAGATTGACTATTATCAAAAAGATGAAAGATAACAAGTATTGGTGAGGTTGTAGAGAAAAGGGAATCCTTGAACCCTCTTGGTGGTATTAGAACTTAGTAAAGCCCTTTTGGAAAACAGTGCAAACATTCCTCAAGATTCTAAAAATAGAACTACTTTATGATCCCATAATCCTACCTCTGGATAAAAAAGGAATGGATATCAGTATATTAAAAATATATTTGCATTCCCATGCTCACTGCAGCATTATTTTCAATAGCCAAGATATGAGAACAATACATGTCCATTTATAAATGAGTGGATAAATAAAATGGGGCATATAAGCACAATAGAATACTATTTGGCCTTTAAAATGCAGGAAACTCTGACATTTGTAACATGGAAGAAGCTTGAAGACCATTAGGCCTATCCAAGAACATGGGAGATCTTTCCATCTTCTCAGATTTTCTATAATTTCTTTCTTTAGTGTTTTGCAGTTCTCATTGTAGACGTCTTTCTGATCTCCCATGTCCTTGGATAGGCAGAATTAATATTGTCAAAATAGCCATATTACCAAAAGCACTATAAAATTCAATGCAATTCCAATTAAAATCCCAATGACGGACCTCATAGAATTAGAGCAAGCAATCATGAAATTCATTTGGAGGAATAAGAGACCCAGAATAGCTAAAGCAATTCTTAGCAAGAAGAGCGAAGCAGGGGGTATCACAATACCAGACCTTCAACTATACTACAGAGCAATAGTAACAAAAACAGCATGGTATTGGCACCAAAATAGACAGGTAGATCAATGGTACAGAATAGAGGACACAGAGACAAACCCACATAAATACAGTTTTCTCATACTTGACAAAAGAGCCAAAAACATACACTGTAGAAAAGACAGCCTCTTCAACAAATGGTGCTGAGAAAACTGGAAATCCTTATGCAGCAAAATGAAACTAAACCCATATCTCTCACCCTGTACAAAACTCAACTCAAAGTGGATCCAGGACCTAGGAATTAGACCAGAGATCCTGTACCTAATAGAAGAAAAAGTAGGTCCAAACCTTCATCATGTGGGCCTAGGACCAGACTTCCTTAACATGACTCCCAAAGCACAAGAAATAAAAGCAGGAATCAATGATTGGGATAGAGTCAAACTAAAAAGCTTTTTCTCAGCAAAGGAAACAATCAGCAATGTGAAGAGAGAGCTTTCAGAGTGGGAGAAAATCTTTGCTACACACATACCAGATACAGCACTAATCTCCAGAATCTACAAAGTACTCAAAAATCTTTACACCAGGAATACTAAAAACCCAATCAATAAGTGGACCAAGGAAATGAACAGTTTACAGAAGAAGATCTACAAGCAATCAACAGATTTATGAAAAAATGTTCAACATCCCTAGTTATAAGAGAAAGGCAAATCAAAACCACCTTAAGATTTCATCTTACCCCAATTAGAATGTCTTTTATTAAGAAAACAGGCAACAATAGGTGTTGGCGAGGATGTGGGGAAAAGGGTACACCCCTACATTGCTGGTGGGAGTGCAAGATGGTGCAGCCACTCTGGAAGGCGGTGTGGAGATTCCTTAGAAAACTTGGAATGGATCCACCATTTGACCCAGCTATCCCACTCCTTGGCCTATACCCAGAGGACTTAAAATCAGATTAGTACAGTGATGCAGCCACATCAATGTTCATAGCTTCTCAATTCACAATAGCTAGATTGTGGAACCAACCTAGATGCCCTTCAATAGATGAATGGATAAAGAAACTGTTATATATACACAATGGAATATTACTCAGCCATAAAGAAGAATAAAATTATGGCATTTTCAGGTAAATGGTTGGAGCTGGAGATGGTCATGCTGAGTGAGATTAGCTGATCCCCAAAAAAACAAAGGCTGAATGATTTTTCTGATAAGTGGATGATGATACATAAGGTGGGGTGGGAGAGAGGCAAGAATGGAGGAACGATGTATTGCATAGGGAAAAAAGGGGGTGGGATCAAGGAGTGGGGTAAGAATAATAACAGAATGAGACAAACATCATTACCCTGTGTACATGTATGATTACACAAATGGTGTGATTCTACTTGTGTACAACCAGAGAAACAACAGCTGTACCACATTTGTATACAATGAATCAATATAAATGTAGAAAAAAGACCATTAGGCTAATTGAAATAAGCCAGGCACAGAGAGACAAATACTGCATGAACTCAGTTATGTGTAGAATGTAAAGAAGTCAAACTCCTAGGACAGAGTAGAATGGTGATTACCAGAGATGGACAGAGAAAGGGAAGATATTGGACAAAGGGTACAAAGTTTCACTTAGAGAGGAGGAATAAGTTCTGGTGATCTATTTCACAACATGGTTATTACAGTTAGTAATTACATACTATGTATCTCTTTTTTTAATTTATTTGTTTTGCTTCATTGTACACAAATGGAGTACAGCTGTTGTTTCTCTGGTTGTACGCAAAGTAGAGTCACACCATCTGTGCCTTCATACATCTATGTATTTCAAAATAGCTAAAAGAGATGACTTTAAATATTCTTACCATGAAGAAGTAATGAATATTTGAGATGATGAATATGTTAATTAGCCTGATTAGATCATTTCACAATGTATACAAGTAATAAGACATCACATTGTATCCATTGTATCCATAAATATATACACTCATTATATGTCAATTAAAATTTTAAAAAATTAAGTTGCTATGAACATTCATGTACAAGTCTTTATACAGATATGCTTGCATTTCTTTTTTTTTTTTTTTTTTTGGAACCAGGGATTGAACTCAGGGACACTGGGCCACTGAACCACATCCCCAGCCCTATTTTGTATTTTATTTAGAGACAGGGTCTCACTGAGTTGCTTAGGGCCTCGCTAAGTTGCTGAGGCTGGCTTTGAATGCACGGTCCTCCTGACTCAGCCTCCCAAGTCGCTTGGATTGCAGGCGTGCGCCACCGCGCCCGGCTTGCATTTCTCTTGAGTAAATATCCATGAGTGGAATGACTGAGTCATATGGGAACCTAACGTATCTTTGAAAACTCAAAAGGAATTTTTAAGAAAAACTTTTCTCCATCATTCACCAAGTATTAGCATCAGAGGTGCTGTTAAATGCAGGGGTAAGAGACATTTAAATACCATGTGTTTATAACTAGTGGACTGTCTCTGCATGGGAAACAAATATTTTTTAGTGTCTCACATTCTTTCATCTCTTCTGAACAAATTTTCGTTCCAGACTATGTTTTCAAGGATGTTCGTAAAACACAGAGATAGGACTAGAATGAGTCAAGTATGGCAACCCGCATTCCAAGGTAAACACACATTCCAAGGGCTGTGCAAGTGTCTGAGAGTCAGCACCTGAGAGTGCTTGCCTCCTTAAATGTTGATATATGGGAACCTCACATTTTCCCCACCTTAGTCTTGGACCTATGTGGGCAAATAGTTTTGACTGATATAGCATCTCCCTTCGGTGCAGAAGCAGATGTGTTTCCTGTCCCAATAATAAAGGCAATATCTCCCTCTGGATCAATGTCTGGTCAGGTTTGCTAGCAGTGTGTAAAAGGCTGGGACTTCCTATGTTCAGGAATCCTGAACACTACTGGGATGTAACAGTACAGTATGTATAGAATTCCATCAAGTTTCACCTCTGTGTAATCTCCATAGACTTTGGGGTAACTAATGCAAACATGAAGCTCATGCTGATAGCTGTACCATGAGTAATGAGATCCTCCATCTCTGACTCAGGAGTCTCACATTTTCTGCCACCATCCTTGAAACTATTGCAGGCTCCCTTTCTAGCTTGCAAACAAGAGAAATCTCAGACCCTTCACAATTCTTGATTCTGAGTCTCACAGAAGGATATTCAACTTATGATCTTGGTACTCAGCTAAGAAAATTTCTAAGGAGTGCAGGGAATGCTGCATGTTTTTAGGCAAAATGTTTAACAGAATTCCTTCCAACCCTTCTGGCATTCCATTATTGCACTCATTCATTCATTCAGCAAACATTTAATAACTGATTATATGACAAACACTGTGCTAGGCATAGACAGAAAATGGATTCTGCCCTTCTGGATTCATAGTCTAATGGGAGAGGAAGACATGCAAACAAAAATCCATGCAATTCAAGAAGATTACTGCTGTAACAGAGATGAGAGGTTAGAGAGGGCCTCATAGAGGAGGCTGCATATGAACTTAGTCTTGAAAGAACTGTAAGCACTTGCTGGAACTAAAGATGGGAATCAAGTTCTGAGAACAAGCATGTGAATGTCATATCAATATGAAAGAGAAAGTGAAGTTCAGAGAACAATGAGAGGATTATTGTAACTAGAACAGAGTGTTCATGTTGAGAAGGAGGGAATAGAATGAGACCATTAGAGAGAACATGGATTGCTGGAGGAAGAAACTGAAGAGGTAGATAAATGAAAAGGATCTGGAGAGTCAATCTAAGGAAGTAGAGCTTTAAGTAAAACAGATGCTTTGAAGATGGTTTTTACTTGCTTGTTTTGTTTCTGATGGGGGAAATAATACAATTTGTATTTATCACATTGAATTATGACTATTTATATCTCTGAAAATTGTCCCTGCTAGTTCAAGTTGCTGCAGGGGACAGAGTTGCTACTCAAAAATAATAATAATTGAATGAACACATCTTAACAAATGAGTTACTCAGCAAAACTTGACTTCTCTCAGATAATCCATATGTATTATGTGTCTCAATATGCCCTACATTTCAATAATTAAAACAAAAATGAAAAATTGGAATGTCTCTGATACTGTTGAATGAATTATTATTCCAACTAATGTCTCACCATTTTTTCTTTCACTTTCTGTTACTTTATTCATGAGATGGCACAGTTTTAATCACCTCATGTGTGATACCAGTACAGTTCTTACCTCTAATCTAAAATAAATTTCACATTATTTTTATTAAATATACTTCTTTTAAGTTTATAAGGTGCCATGTATTTTCCATTGACAAGTCCTGGCTCATACTATAGATTATATATCATTGTCAAACTGTCATAATTGGTCATTTAAATTGAAATAAAATTATATTTAACTGAACTCAGCCAGTGCATTATTTTCATTTCAAACAATTTCTGGTCACTTTCCCCTGCCAAATATGTTGGATGAAAAAATGTTCATTAGAATACTTATAATAAGAAGCTCATATACCAATATTTATTTTCTCTTTATATTCTTGGGTCTAAAAATATTGATATATTAATAGTGGAAAAACCTTGAGAAAAATTTTATCTATTATTCACAAAAAATGAAAATATGTGTCATTACATAGTGCTCTGAAATTTTACCAGATTCTAAATCCTCTTAATTCTGACCTTTCTCTTTCAATTTAAATGTATTTATTACAAAAATATACAATAATAGAGATCTTATTAGTCAAAATTATTTTATTCTTAATGCAGTATATAACATTTCTTAAAATCCACACATGCAGTTTTGCCTGTGATATTATACACTTGAACAAATGCAGCACTGTTTGAGATATTTCCTTTATTTACAGAAACTAACATACACTTCCAAGTGAGAGTGATCAGGCTCAAATGTAAGAAATATAGAACTTAAGAATTGTTCATTGTCAATAACTGGCCCTGACTACTCTTTTCTTAAGCTTCCTTTGGCATCTAGAAATATAAGCTTCAGCTTGTCCTATTTCTCCGCTCTTTCCTCTAAGCAACTGCAATTACTTCTTAAAAAGTAATACCACTAATATGCTGTACCAACTTTCACCAACATTAGTTACTATTACCACACTTTTTTCTGACATTTTGAAATGGGACAAAATAAGATATAAACAGAAACCAGGCATGTCTATTTTTTAACCACTCTTTATTAACAACTATTTTGTTTTCTAGAACTGATTGCATGAGAAAAGTGTTGAAAGTTTATTCCTTATGTTGGCATATCAACTTAGTTACCACTGGTAAGCACAGTCCTAACCCAAGTACCGAATTGAAACCAGTTGAAACAAGAGATGAAACCCAACACCACTGATAGTGACTATGACTCAACTTCAGGGAAATAAGTCCTGGTGGTAAAGAAAAGAAACCCGGGCAGTGTTTTCTGAACACTGCCTTCTAACCATGTCTTGCAGCATCCTGAGGTTCATTTTCTCATCTGGAACACAGAAATAATTTGTTCTTACTTCTTAAGGCAGTGTAGAGCTCAAAGGACACAATGCTTTGTATTCAATCTAGTTTTAATTTTGCATTCTCTTTTTTCCTGTACAGAAGTATTTTTACTATGTCAAAACTGCATGCATATATATTCTCTTAAAAACACACAGAGGACTGTGGTATACTTCAGTAGTAGAGCATTTATCTAGCATGCACAAGGCCCTGAGTTTAATCCCCAGGCCTTAAAAAAAAGTTCTTTAAATCCCCTTAGATCTTTAGTCCTAGTTACATCCATCATCTCTCTTTCCACAGAACAACCACCACCATAAGCTCATTCTAAATCATGTCGTTTGCACATTTGACCACACTGATGTACAAAGAGATCAGCTGCTTTTCCCTTTAACTGAAATTCATTATTCCATTTTGTGAATAGGCCATATTTATTTATTCTTCTCTTGAAAGATATTTGTTTCCAATATTTTAGTAGCATAAATAAACATGAGGGGAGTATCCTTGTGCCTTCCTTGTACACCAAGGGCATGCACCTTGAGATGAACTTCTAGATAATCAGAATATCAGTATTTTACATTTGTGACTCATGTTACCCAAAGCTTCCCCAATGTGGCTTTATGAATTCACAAACTTATAAGCAAAGTACATGAAAAGACTCATTTCCTCACATCCTCAGTACTTTCATACTTTAAAAGCTTAGTCATTCTAATGAAAGAAGAAATGACATTTTCTATCAATTATATGCCTACAAATTTGATCATAAAAGAAATGGACAAATTCCTATACACATATATCTAATCATGAAGTAAGAGAAAAATTGAACAGAACAGTAACAAGTAAAGGAATTGACACAGTAATAAAAAGACTTCCATCAAAGAAAATCTCAGGATAAGAAAGCTTTACTGCTAACTATACCAAACACTTAAAGAAGAAAGAATACCATTCTCCTCAAGTTATTCACAAAGACAAAAGTGGAAGGAACTCTTCCAAACACATTCTAAAAGTCCAGCATTACCCTGATACTGAAACCAGATAAGGATGCAACAAAAGCAGAAAACAGGCTAATATCCTTGATGTACACACTTGAAAAATCCTCACCAAAACATTTGCAAACCAAATCCAACAGCAAAATAAAAAGATTGGTCATGAAAATATGGTATACACACATATATTATACACACAATGGAATATTATTCAGTCTTAAAGAAGAATGTAATCATGTCATTTGTGGGAAAATAGATGAATCTGGAGGTGATCATGTTAAGTGAAATAAGTCAGACAGAGAGACACATAATACATGTTTCTCTCATATGTGGAAACTGAAAACAAAACAAAATGGAAAACCCTGAGAGTATAAGAGGAACTATTAGGGAATGGAAGGGGACCAGGGGACAAAGAGAGGAGGACAAGAAAGGGTAATAAGAAGGAGGTTAGATACGATTAAAGCAATGTTTGTGTGTGTGTGTGTGTGTGTGTGTGTGTGTGTGTAGGGAGACAGAGAAATTTCAGAGTGAAGTCCATTAATTTCTACAATGAGATAATATTTATAATAATTAAAAATAAATTATTCATCATGATCAAGCAGGATTCATTCCAGGAATCTAAAGATGGTTCAATGTAAACAAATCAGTATATGTGGTATGCCAAAACAACAGAATGAAGGACAGAAACCATATAGTTATCTCAACAGAGGTGGAAAAGGCATTCACTAAAATTCAATATCCCTTCATGACAAAAATGCTGAACAAATTAGTTATGAAAGAAAGTGCCTCACCATAATAAAGGTGATTCATAATAGGCCAAATGCTAACATTATACTGAATGGAGAAAAGCGAAAAGATTTCTAAGATCTGGAACAATACAAAGATGCCCACTCTCACTTATATTCAACAGAGTTCTAGAAGTCCTAGACAAGGTAATCAGGCAAGAGGAAGAAATAAAGGACATCCAAATTGGAAAAGACAAAGTCAAACTGTTATTTTTTTGAAGATGACATGAGATTATATATATAATATGCATATATATTATATATTATACATATAAAACTGCAAATGCTCCATGAAGAAACTATTCAACAAGGTTGCAGGATACAAAATCAACATGTAAAAGTCAGTATAATTGCTATACATCAATAATGATTTACCTGTAATAGAACACAAAATAAATCCCATTCGTAATTGCTATAAAAAATCAAAAACCTAGAAAAAAATTTAACCAAAGAGGCAAAACCACTCTACAATGAAAATCATAAACATTGATGAAAGAAACTGAGGATACCCAAAGAAGTGGAAAGACATCCACGTTCATTGAACAGAACAATAAATATTGTTAAAATGTCCATACTGCCCAAAGTGATTTGCAGACTTGATGCAATCCCTATTATCATACACTACACACAGTAATAGAAAAAGCAACTCTAAAATTTATATGGAACCACTAAAGCCCTGAATAGCCAAAGCCATTGGTGAGCAAAAAGAAAAAAGGGTAACGATTTATACTACCTGACTTCAAAACACAATACTGAAGTATGGTAATCAAATCATCATAGTATTTGGTATAAAAACAGACACATGGATGAGTAGAACAAAATGGAAAGCCTAGAAGTAAATTCACATGGTTACTTCTAATCAGCTTTTTGTTGCTATGACCAAAATATCTGATACAAACGGAAATGAGAGCTCAGATCCAGGAAGAAAGGTAACCTCTGTCCCAGGCAGCAGACAGGGATACCACCTGTGATTTGCAGCTGCAACCAGTGGGAACTTGGTGATGGGTGGGATGGCTTTCTCAGTCCCAGGCAATAGGAAGGGACAGCACCCATGATCATGACTGCAGTCAGCAAGAGTTTAGACACAGATGGAATGGCTTCCTCAATCCCACTCAGCTGAGGGTAACCACACCTGCAGTTAACAACACTAGGCAGGGGGAACTAGAACCCAGGCCAACCAACTGAGTCTCTTTCTTGGTAGCAGGGACAATGTCTGGTGATATGTGTCAAGCAGCGGGGATGCTTCTTCTTCACAGACTACCCACAAAGGACCCACAACCACAAGTCCTGCACTTTGTCACTTTGAAGAGGACCTTTTGGAGGGGAGAGGGTGTACATTGACCCTCAACACTCAGAGTAACAGCCCAGAGCCCTTCATATGAGATCCTACACACGAAAGAAACAGACAACAGACACATCACTGCCCCATCACGTATCCGGCCTCAGGTCCCTGGGCTGATAAATGAGAACCAGCTGGTGAGAGGTTCATATCAACTAGGGGAGTTGTGCCCCAGGACCTCTAGGCAGATCCAAAGGCAAAGAGTGATGGGCATCTCCTAAATGTCCCAAATACTGATGAAATCCAAATTAAGAATCACTTCTGAGCCAAGCCACATACTATTAAGTAAGTATTCACTAAGAATTAGCTCTAACTTTAACTTTGATAATATATGCATATATATATGTATATGTATATATATCACTCTTCATTTTGATTTGATAGTTGTTACTCTTGTAATTGGTACTGTGGCCTCCACCTATTTGATTGTATTTCTTCTAATATTTTAGAGCATTAATTAGAATCATTCTCTATATCCTTATTTTCCTAACTCAGGTCAATACTTGCTTCTCTTACCTCCTCTTTTCCCTCTTATGTTACCTGCAGCCACCTCAAATTCCCCCCACATCCATCTTTTTAATCTTTTTACCTTGGTATGTATTATTATTTTCTCTTATTTCTTTCTCTTTCATTCCTTCTTTTTTTTCTCCTCTTTTTGTTCAATTTTTCTCTTCTCCAATTTTCAGCCCCTATAAAATGTTATAGCAATTTTACTATATTTAATAACTAAATTTTCATCCTATTCCTGAATCTTTCTATAAGTTTTCACCTGGATTAGAAGAACTGTGGGACCATATCGATTAGTTCTAAGGTTATACAGTGTCTTGGTTTTGAAGTGATTATAGTAAAAAGGATTCAGTGTCTTCTCTCAAAGTGGTGCTGATATTGGACATAGCAGAGGACCTATATTGAGTGGAATTATCAATACTTGGATATTTGCCCAGGATGGGGCTCTTAAGGAAGCTCACTTAATAGTCTCTTTCATAAAAGAAGAAACAATCATCCCAATAGATGAATAGACATACAAGCAGTATGAAAAGTAAGGGAATAAACCATTCCAAACAGCCCATAATGCTTCAACAACTGACCATATAGACACCATAGCAGAGGGAATATTAAAGAATTTAGAAAGTTTATAGCTAAAATGTTCAATGAGCTAAATGAAGATGTAAGAAGTATATCTTAGAAATACAGGAAGTGAAAGATCATTTCATTAAAGAGAAAGAGATTCTGTAAAAGAAACAAACAGAAATCCTAGAAATGAAAGAATCAACAAATCTAATTAAGAATTCAATGGAAAGTATTATCAATAGATTAAACCACTTTAAAGATAAATTTTCAGGCCATGAAGATAAATTATATAGTTGGAAAATAAAGTCAAGAATAAAGATGTTAAAAGACCAGAATATTCAAGAAATCCAGGATATGATTAAAAGATCAAATTTAAGAACCACTGGGGTAGAAAAAGGAACCAAACTGCAAACTAAAGGAATGCACAAACTCTTCAATTAAATAATATTAGAAAAATTTCCAAAACTTGGAAATGAGATGAAAATTCAAATATGAGATGTATATAAAACTCCAAACAAGTCATATTTAAAAATCCTCTATAAGACACATTATAATGAAAATGCCTAATATACAGAACAAGGATAGAATTTTAGAAAGCCAAAAGAGAAAAACAGCAAGTCACATTTAGAGGTAAATCAATTCAGATTTCAAGTAATTTCTCAACCCAGGCCCTAAAACCAGGAGGAATTGGATAACAAGCCTTAAAAGTAAAAGGGAGCCAACCAAGATTACTATATCCAGCAAAATTATCCTTCAGAATTGAAGTTGTAATAAAAACCTTCCATAATAAGCAGAAATCAAAGGAATTCATAACCACTAAGCCTTCACTATAAAACATATTCAATGACATATTTCTTGGAGAAGAAATGAAAAATTAAAATGAAAACTAGCATAGGGATGAATTATACTAGAATAATATCAATTAAAAGAGAATAAAGTGTGAAAAATAAATCAAAGTGGCAGGAAATAAAAATAATCTCTCTATGAGAACTTTGAAAGTAAATGGTCTAAACTATTCAATCAAAAGATAAAAGAATGAATTAAAAAACAAGGCCCAACAATTTGTTGTTTATAAGAGACTCACCCTAAAGACATCCACAGAATGAAGGTGAAAGTATGGGAAAAGATATACCATGCAAAAGGAAACCAAAAGCAATCAGGGGTAGTTATACTCATATCAGCCAAAGCAGATTTCAAGTAAAAATTAGTTCAAAGAAACAGAGAAGGTAACTTTATACTGGCTAAAGAAATCATGCAATAAAACATAATGATTATAAATATTTATACCCCAAACAACAGTTCATCTACATACAAAAAATCCTTCTCAATATAAAGAACAAACTAAGGGAGGGGAATGAAAAAAGAAAAATATGAAATAATTTTCCTATGTATATATATGGATATATCACAGTGAACCCTACCATCATGTACATCCACAAGAATAGGATCCTAATTAGAATAAGATATTCTATACAATATGCATATACAATACACATATACATTTCTATACAATACAAAACACATTTAAAAACATATCAAGAAGATAGTATACCATAATAGTACACCCTGGGTTTCATCTCAGGGATGCAAGGTTAGTTCAACATACACAAATTCCTGTATTCCATGCCTGTATACTTATATCAAAATGGATTCTACTGTCAAGTATAACTAAAAAGAACCAATTAAACAATTTTTAAAAATAATCACCTGGACCACAATACAATATTACTGGGTGATTTCAATCCACCTTTTCTCATAATAAGATAAATCATTCATACAAAGTAAAGAGTCTTCAGAACTAAAATATACTACTGATCAAATGGACCTCAAATGTGTCTATAGAATATTTCATCTATTTATAACTGAATTCACTTTCTTCTTAGCCACACACAGAACATTCTCTAATATAGATCATATATTAGGCACAAAGCAAACCTTAGCAAATACAAAAAGTAGAGATAATTCCTTGTAAGTAGAGATAATTCCTGTAATTCCTCAGATCATAATGAAATAAGATTAGAAATTAACAAGATAAAAAATAAGCTATTCTAACACCTGGAGATTAAATAATTCACTTGTGAGTAATGCATGAATAGTAGATGAAATCAGAGGAGAAATAAAAAATAATTCGTAGAAATAAATGAGATGCAACATATGAAAATCTGTGGGACAATATCAAAGTAGTTCTAAGAGGAAAGTTTACAACACTGAGTTTATACATTTAAAAATATAAAGATACCAAGTGAATAATCTAATGTTACACCTCCAGGAAAGAGAAAAAGAACAAGTTAATACCAAAATTAGTGTAAGACAGGAAACATTTAAGATCTAAGCGAAAATTATGAAAATTGACAATAAAAAAAGCAATTCAAGGGATCAATGCAATAAAGAATTGGTTCTTTGAAAAGATAAACAAGATTGATAAATCATTAGTCAAATGAACCAAAAAAAGAGTGAAGATGCCAAATCAACAAAATTAGATGTGTAAAAGGAGATATGACCACAGACACTCTTGAAATCTAGATGATCACTAGAGACTATTTTGAAAATTTATACTACAATAAACTAGAAAATCCATAGACATTGACAGTTTCTATGGACATCTGACCAACTCAAACTGAACCATGAGGATATAGCAAATTTAAACCAACCAATATCAAGCAATGAAATTGAAGCAGCTATTAAATTTTTTTAAAAAAACCTTCCAACAGAGAAAAGCCCAGGACCAGATGAATTCTTAGCCAAATTCTACCAGACCTTTAGAGAAAAATTAATGCCAATCCTCTTCAAATTATTCCACAAAATAGACAGGGAGGGAATACTTCCAAATTCATTCTATGAAGCCAGTACACCTTGCTATCAAAATCTGACAAAGCCATATCAAGGAAAGAAAACTTCAGACCAATATCTCTGATGAACAGAGATGAAAAAATTCTTAATAAAATATTAGCAAAACACATTTAAAAACATATCAAGAAGATAATATACCATGATAGTACACCCTGAGTTTCATCTCAGGGATGCAAGGTTGGTTCAACATATACAAATCAATAAATGTAATTCATCAAATAAATACAGTTAAGGACAGGAATCACGATTGTCTCAATAGATACAGAAAAAGCATGTGACAAAGTCCAGCACCCATCCATGTTTAAAACACTAGAGAAACTAAGGATACAAGGAACTTACATCAACTTTGTAAAGGCTGTATACGACAAACCTAAGGCCAACATCATATTGAAATGGAGCAAAACTGAAAACATATTTTGGCTATTGTAAATTGTGTTGCTATAAACATAGATATACATGTACCATTAGAGTAAGATGCCTTCAATTCTTAATATCAAGGAGTGGTATAGCTAGGTCCTAAGGTGATTCCATTCCTAGTCTTTTGAGGAATCTCCACACTGATTTCCATAATGGTTGAACGAATTTACAATAGCATGAAAAATTTAAGTATTCCCTTTTTCTCCACATCCTCTCCAACATTTACAATTCATTGTACTCTTGATGACTGCTATTTTGCTTGGTGTGAAATGAAATCTCAGGGTAGTTTTGATTTGCATTTTCCTAATTGCTAAATGATGTTGAACATTTCTTCACACATCTGTTGTATTTATTCTTTTGAGAAGTTTCTGTGTAACTCATTTGCTCATTTATTAATTAGTTTGTTTTTATGTATTTTAATGTTTTGAGTTCTTTATATATTCTAGATATAAATCCTCTGTCAGAATAGCTAGTAAAGATTTTCTCCCATTCTGTAGGTTGTCACTTCACATTCCTAATTGTTTATCTTGCTGTGCAGATGCTTTTTAGTTTAATGTCATCCCATTTATTAACTCTTGTCATTATTTCCAGAGCTTCAGGGATCCTATAACGTCATTGGCTGTGCCTATATTCTGGAGTGTTGACCCTATTTTTTCTTCTAGGAGTTGCATGATTATACATTTAAAAGACCCAAAAACCTCCACAAAAGGACTTCTACAGCTGATAAACAAATTAAGCAATGTAGCAGGATGCAGGATCAACATACATAATTAAACTATTTTCCTTTACTCCAGTAATGAATCTATTGAGAAAAAAAATCAGAAAAACTTTCCCATTGATAATAATCTCAAAAATATAAAACACTAAGGAATAAATATAACCAAAGACTTGAAAAATACCTCTACAATGAAAATTATAGAACATTGAAGACAGAAATTGAAGAAGACTTTACAAGATGGAAAGATGGATGTTTTTTGGAAAGGCATAATTAATATTATCAAAATTACCCTACTATCAAAAGCATTACACACACTCAATGCAATCTCAACCAAAATGGCAATGATATTCTTCATAGAACTAGAAAAAAACAGTCCTAAAATACATTTGGAAACATAAGAGACCCAGAATATACAAAGCAATCCTGAGCAAGAAGAGCGATGCTGGAGTCCTCACAATATGGACTTCAGACCACATAGATACAGTAAACTGATACTCAACAAAGGTACCAAAATCATACATTAGAGAAAAATAGCCTTTCTTAAGATGATCCTGGGAAAGCTGGATATCCATATGTAGAAGAATGAAAATAGATTCCTACATTTCACCCTGCATAAATGTCATTTCAAAGTGGATCAACAACCTAGGAATTATACCAAAAACTCTGCAACCCCTAGAAGAAAATGTAGGCTCAACACCCCAGCATATTGGCACAGGAATTGATTTCCATAGCAAAACTCCCAAAGCACAAGAAATAAACCAACAATAAGTGGAACAGAAGCAAATTAAAAGGATATAAGAGCAAAGGATATAAGAGCATGGAGAGAGCCTATAGAATGGGATATATTTGTCACCTGCTCTTAAGATCAAAGATTAATATCCCCCCAAAAACAAATAGTCCAATCAATAAATGAGCAAAAGAACTAGAAAACATATGCCCTGGGTTTCATCCCAGGGATGCAAGTTTGGTTCAACATACACAAATTAACAAATGTAATTTGTATCCCTTTAATTTCTTTCTTTTGTCTAATTGCTCTGGCTAGGGTTTCAAGGACTATGTTGAAGAGAAGTGGTGAAAGAGGGCATCCCTGTCTTGTTCCAATTTTTAGAGGGAATGCTTCCGATTTTTTTCCATTTAGAATGATATTGTCCTTGTGTTTAGCATATATAGTTTTTATAATGTTGAGTTATGTTCCTACTATCCCAAGTTTTTCTAGTGTTTTAAACATGAATGTATGCTGAATTTTATCAAATGTTCTTTCTGCATCTATTAAGATAATCATGTGGCTTTTGTCCTTAAGTTTGTTGATGTGATGAATTACATTTATTGATTTCCATACGTTAAACTAAGTTTGCATTCCTGGAATGAACCCCACTTGACCATGAAGTCTTATCTTTTTAATATGTTTTTATGCGATTTGCCAGGATTTTATTATGAATTTTTGCATCTATGTTCATGGGGGATATTGGTCTGAAGTTTTCTTTCCTTGATGTATCTCTGTCTGGTTTTGGTATCAGGGTGACACTAACTTCATAGAATGAGTTTTGAAGGGTTTCCCTTTTTGCTATTTCATGGAATAATTTGAGCAGTATTGGTGTTAAGTTCTTCTTTGAAGGTCTGGTAGAACTCAGCTGAGAATCGATCAAGTCCTGGGCTTTTCTTTGTCGGTAGGCTTTTGATGACGTCTTCAATTTCATTGCTTGAAGCTGATCTGCTTAAATTTTCTGTCTTCCTATTTCAATTTGGATAGGTCACAAGACTAGAAATTTGTCCATGTCATCATGATTCTCTATTTAATTGGAGAATTGATTTTCATAATAGTTTCTGATCATCATCTATATTTCACTAGCGTCTGTATTGCTATTTCCTTTTACATCATGAATTTTAGTGTTTTGAGTTCTCTCTTTCTTCATTAGCTTTGCTAAGGATTTATAAATTTTATTTTTCAAAGAACCAACCTTTTTTTCACCTATTTTTAAAGGGATAAAAAGAACTCAAACTATCCCTATTGGCTGACAACATGATTTGATATTTAGAAGACCCAGAAACTCCACCAAAAAGGTTCTTGAACTCATAAATGAATTCACCAAAGTAGCAGAATTAACACCCATAAATCAATTGCATTCCTATACACCAGTGATGAATCAGTTGAAAGAGAAAGAGAAATCAGGAAAACTATTCCATTCACAATAGCCTCAAAAAATACATGGGAATCAAATAAAGGAAGTGAAAGACCTCTAAATGAAAACTATAGAACACTAAAGAAAGAAATTGCATCACTGTAGTAATCTGATTTTAAGTCCTTTGGGTATAGGCCAAGGAGTGGGATAGTTGGGTCAAATGGTGGATCCATTCCAAGTTTTCTAAGGAATCTCCACACTGCTTTCCAGAGTGGCTGCACCAACTTGCACTCCCACCAGCAATGTATGAGTGTACCCTTTCCCCACATCCTCGCCAACACCTGTTGTTGCCTGTATTCTTAATAAGAGACATTCTAATTGGGGTAAGATGAAATCTTAAGGTGGTTTTGATTTGCATTTCTCTTATAACGAGTGATGTTGAACATTTCTTCATGAATCTGTTGATTGCTTGTAGATCTTCCTCTGTAAAGTGTCTGTTCATTTCCTTGGCCCATTTATTGATTGGGTTATTAGTGTTCTTAGTGTAAAGATTTTTGAGTACTTTGTAGATTCTGGAGATTAGTGCTCTGTCTGAAGTGTGTGTAGCAAAGATTTTCTCCCACTCTGAAGGCTCTCTCTTCACATTGCTGATTGTTTCCTTTGCTGAGAAAAAGCTTTTTAGTTTGACTCTATCCCAATCCTTGATTCCTGCTTTTATTTCTTGTGCTTTGGGAGTCATGTTAAGGAAATCTGGTCCTAGGCCAACGTGATGAAGATTTGGACCTATTTTCTATCCTATTAGGTGCAGGGTCCTTGGTCTAATTTCTAGGTCTTTGATCCACTTTGAGTTGAGTTTTGTACAGGGTGAGAGATATGGGTTTAGTTTCATTTTGCTGCATATAAAATCAGATTATTACAGTGATGTAGCCACATCATAGCTGCATGTTCATATGTTCATATGTTCATAGCTGCTCAATTCACAATAGCTAGATTGTGGAACCAACCTAGATGCCCTTCAATAGATGAATGGATAAAGAAACTGTGATATATATACACAATGGAGTATTATTCAGCCATAAAGAAGAATAAAATTATGGCATTTGTAGGTAAATGGATGATGTTGGAGACTGTTAGGCTAAGTGAGATCAGCCAATCCCAAAAATCCAAAGGCCGAATGTTCTCTCTGATAAGTGAATGATGATGAATTATGCGGGGGGGAAGGGTGGCTAGAATGGAGGAAGGATAGATAGCATAGAGGGAAGGGAGGGGTGGGGTCAGGGTGGGGGAGTAAGAATAATAACAGAATGTGTGACAGACATCATTGCCCTGTGTACATGTATGAATGCACAGATGGTGTGACTCTACTTTGTGTACAACCAGAGAAACAATAGCTGTACTCCATTTGTGTTCAATGAATCAATAAGTAAATTTAAAAAATTAACAAAAAAAAGCTAATACATTTAAATTTTCAGATTTTTATTGTCAACCTTAAAATGAGTTAGTAAACTCTTCCTGATTTATTGAATAAAGATTTGATATCATGTTTGTAAATTTCTCTTGCAATCTGTGAAACTACTAAAGAAAATAAAACATTACTTTGGTACTGAAAAAAAAATAGAAAAAAAAGAAATTGCAGAAGACATTAGAAAATGAAAAGACCTTCAATGTTCTTGGATCGGCAAATTAATGTTGCATGGTGGTCATACTACCAAAAGTGCTATACCAATTTAATGCCATTCCTATTAGGGTTCTGATGATGGTCTTCGTAGAAATATATAAAGCACTTATGAAATTCATTTGGAAAAATAAGAGGCCCAGAATAGCCAAAGTAATCCTTAGTGAGAAAAGTAATACAGAAGGCATCACAATACCAAACCTTAAATTATACTACAGAGGTATAGTAACAAAAATTGCATGATATTGGCACAAAAATAGAATTGAAGACCAATGGAACAAAATAGAAGATACAGAGACATACCCACATAAATACACTTATCTCATACTAGTCAAAGGTGCCATAAACATACATTGGAGAAAAGATAGCCTATTCAACAAATGGTGCTGGGAAAACTGGAACTCTATATGTAGTAAATTGAAATTCAACCCCTATATCTCACCCTGTACAAAACTCAACTCAGAGTGGATTACGAATTTTGGCATTAGACCAAAGACCCTGCACATACTAGAAGAAAAAGTAGGCTGAACTCTCCAATGTATAAGCTCAGGAACCAACTTCCTTAAAAACACTCCTAAATTGCAAGAAGCAAAATCGAGAATCAATAAATGGGATTTTATCAAACTAAAAAGCTTCTTCATAGCAAAGGAAACAAGAATATGAACAGAGATCCTACAAAATGGGAGAAAATCTTTGCCACCTGCACCTCAAATAGAACATTAATCTCCAGGATATTCAAAGAACTCAAAAACTTAACACCAAAAAACAAATAACCCAATCAATAAATGGGCAATGGAACTGAACAGGCATTTCACAGAAGAATAAATATGAATGGTCAAAAATAAATGAAAAAGTGTTCAATATCTCTAGCAATTAGAGAAATGCAAATCAATACTGCACTAAGATTTCATCTCACTCTAGTCAGAATGGTAATTATCAACAATTCAAGCAACAATAAATATTGGCGAGGTGTGGGGAGAAATGTTCACTCATACATTGCTGGTGGGAATGCAAATTGGTGCAACCACTCAGCCAAGCAGTATAGAGATTCCTTATAAAATTTGGAATGGAAACAACATTTGACCCAGTTATCCCATTCCTCAGTTTGTACCCAAAGGACTTAAAATCAGCATTCTACAGTAATGTGGCCACATCAATGTTTATAGCAGCTTAATTCACAATAGCCAAGCTATGGAACCACCCTGGTGCCCTTCAACAGATGAGTAGATAAAGAAAATGTCACACACACACACACACACACACACACACACACACACACATATATACATACATACACACATAGAATGGAATATTAGTCAGCTATAATGAAGAATTAAATTATGGCATTTGCTGGTAAAAGGAAGGAACTGGAGAATATCATGCTAAGTGAAATAAGCCAGTCTCCCCCCCCAAAAAAAAAACAATGGCCAAATGTTCTCTCTGATATGTGAATGCTAATCCATAACAAGGGAGTGTAGGGAGGGGAAGTATAGAAGTTCCTTGAATTAGACAAATGGAAATGAAGGGAAGGGACGGGAGGGGAATGGGAATAGGAAAGACAGTAGAATGAATTGAACATAACTTTCCTATGTTTATATATGAATACACGACCAGTGTAACTCCACATCATGTTCAACAACAAGAATGGGATCAATATTGTAATGAGTTGCACCCCATGTATGTATAATAATGTCAAAATACACCCTACTGTCATGTATATCTAAAAACAAACAAATAAATGTAATTCAGCAAATAAATGAGATTAAAGACAGAAGTCATATGATTGTCTCAACAGAGGCAGAAAAATCATTTGACAAGGTCCAGCACACATTCATGTTTAATCCACTAGAGAAAATAGAGAGAGAAGGAACTTATCTCAACAGTTCTATTGGCCAATACAAATGGCCAATAAATACATGAAAAAACATTCAACATATCTAGCAAACAGGGAAATGTGAATAAAAACTGTACTAAGATTTCACTCCAGTCAGAATGGCAATTATCAAGAATACAAATAATAAATGTTGTCAAGGATTTGGAAGAAAAGATACACTCATACATAGTTGGGGAAACTGCAAATCAGTGCAATCACTCTGGAGAGCAGTATGGAGACTCCTAAAAACACTAGGAATGGATCCATCATATCACCAGTTATTCCACTGCTCTGAATATATCCCAAAGATCTATAATCAGCATACTACATGAATACAGCCACATCAATGTTTATAGCAGTACAGTTCACAATAGCCAAGCTATAGAACCAGCTTAGGTGCCTGTCAACAGATGCATGAATAAATAAAATGTGATACACACACACACACACACACACAGAACGGAGTTTCACTCAGTTGTGAAGAAGAATAAAATTATGGAATTTGCTGGTAAATGGATAGTACTGGAGAACATCATGCACAGAAGACAGACAAAAATAAGTGCTAAACATAAAATAGGGAGTGTGGGGAAACTCATGAAAATAGAAGAGAATGAGTGGCGGAAAGGAAGAGGATTAAGGGGGAGGGAGTAGGAAATGGATTAACAGTGGAATGAATCTGATCAAACTTTCCTATGTACATACAGATGAATATGCCACAGTGAATTTCACCTTTATTTATATCAATAATGCACTAATTCTTTAAAAATAAAACTATAAATAAATAGAAGAAAGATCAGTATAGGAGATGGAATGAGTGAGGGAGGAGGAAGGAAAGGGTAAGTACAGAGAATTGAATTGAGGCAAATTATATTCCATGCTTACATAATTATGGCAAAATGAACTACAATGTTATGAATATCTATTATGAATAAAAAGGATGATATTAAAAACAAAAAGGTCATTTTTGCAACACAACTTACTAAATAGCCCATACTTTCCTCATTGATTTTTAACGTCACCTCCTTCATAGAATAATTTTCCATTTGTTTCCATGTTCTCCATTCTGATACTGGTCTATTGGTGTTTTGATGTAACAACTGCAGGCTCTACTAAGTACTAGGGCTGCATAAAATATTTTAATGTTTAGTAAGTTCCTTTTACAAACATGTTTTTGCTGCCTATTTACTATTCTACATGTATTTCAAAATCTGCTTGTCCTTTTCCATTGAAAATCATAGTGGGATTTTTGGTATTGCAATGAATTCATAGATTAATTTGGAAAGAGTTGATATCTTTAACACTATTGAGTCTTCCAATTGAGTTATGCAGCTTATATCTACATTTATTTAGGCCATTTATATACTTCAATAAGATTATGTAATTCTTTCCTTAAATATCATGCATATATTTGATTAGGTTTACAGTTTTACCAGGTTTGTATTTTTGTTGCTACTCTAAATCACATCTTTTTTCTTATGTATTTAATTGGTTGTTGCTGGTATATGGGCACACTGTTGAGTTTTATACTGATGCTATCTCAAGAAACCTACCTGAACTCTTATTAGTTTTATACTAAGGGTTAATCCTATTGAGTTTTCTATAAATGCTCTGCAAATAATGAAATTTTGCCTTCCTTCCCTTTCAAATCCTTATACTTTTTCTTTCTCCTGTTGTATTACATTGTGAGGACTCCATGTGCCATATTAAGTGGTAGGAGAAATATGGCATCTTTGTCATATCAAACCTAGTCTCCATGGGATACTTCTTAATTATCAGCATGAATTTTGGTATTTATTAAATCTTTGTTTGCTATGAGATTTTATGATTAATGGTGTTCGAAATTTTGTCTCTTTGGATGATTAAAATAAATGTAGGTATCTATTTTCATTTACTAACATAATGAATTCCATTGATAGCATTGATAGTATTTGAATATCTTATATTTCTATAAATCCACATTTTATAGTTTTGCTTTTTTCCCAGTTTTTTGTTTTCATATTAATGTCCACAAGTGAGATTGGCCTATAAAGTTCAGTCTATCTTACCTGGGCCTCAGTTATATTCATATAAACTGAGTGTTATTGTTTAGGTATGAGGTGTCCCTCAAAAGTTCATATGTGAGACAACGCAAGAAAGTTTAGTGATATGATTGTGTTAGGAGAGAACCTAATCATTGCATTAATTCCCTGATAGGGATTAACTGGATGGTGACTTTAGCCAGGTGACTTCTGGCTAGAAGAGGTGGGTCTTTGAGACATGCATTTGGGGTGTATATTTTGTCCCTGATGAACAAGAGCTCTCTTTCCTGATTGTCATTACCCAAGCTGATTTCCTCTACCACACCCTTTCGCCATGATGTTCTGCCTTATCTCAGGCATGAAGCAGTGGAGCTAGGCACTGCTAGTGAGAACTCTGCAACTGTAAGCCCCCAAATAAATTTTTCCTCCTCTAACTGTTCTTGTCAGGTATATTGGTCACAGTAGTGAAACAACTGACTAAAACACTGAGTTTTATGAATTTTCCTCTAAATGTATTCTATAGCAAATTTTATTGAACAGGGTATCTGTTTCTTTAAATATTGGTTAAAATTTACTCAAAATTCTCTAGTCTTCAAGTTATTTTAAGAGGAAGAGATGTGCTTTAATTCACTGTTTTGATGTTCTTATTGATTTTTTTGTTCAAGCTTGCTCCTTGTTATGCTTTGGAGATGAGGTGTCATCCCAAAGCTCCTGTATTAATGCAGGAGGTGAAATGATAAGAATATGAGACCTGTAGCCTAATCAGTAGACTAGTTCACTTGATGGATTAATAATTTGAATGGATTACTGGGTGGTAACTATAAGCAGGTGAGATTTGGCTGGAGAAGAAGGTCACTCAGGGTGTACCATGGGGATTACATTTTGTGCCCGGCTCCTCAAACTCTCCCTTCTTGGATGCCATGACCTGCAGAACTTTCCTCTACCACACCCTTCCACCAACATGTTCTGCCTCACCTTAGATACAGGTCAATGCAATTGGCTGTGCAAGGATTGAATATCTGAAATTGTGACCCCAAACTTAATTTTTCATCCTCTAAGTTGTTCTTGTCAGTATTTTGGTCACAGTGATGAAAATCTGATGAACACACTACTTCTTAGGTCCAGATTACTAATTTCATATTTTAATTTTCTCTTACAAATTACATATAAATGGATGATAGGATATATTCCAGGCTGAGACTTTTAACAGAGGATCATAATCCACATGAATTTTTTGATTACTATAATTGAACTTAATTCTGTCATCTATTTCATTTCTATTCACCATGCTTGCTTTTCTATTTTATTGTTATGCTTGCCCTTCATTTCTATTTTTCTGCTTTCAGTTAGAGTGAAAATTGTTGCTTTTGTTTTTCTCTCTCTCTCTAAAAGCTATAGTCTCCTTTTCTTTACTTTTAGGAATTATACTTAAATTTTGTAATATACATACTTGAGTTTATGTTTTTCCACCAAGTATTAAGTTAAACATTACCTATTCCTTCCTCTACCACAGACAAGAAAATTTAACCACACTTTTTCTCCAAATTCCACTGGAATCCAAACATTTTATTCCTTATCAATTCTTCCTTTGTAAGTAAGGCCTTCTCCCATTCCAGTCTGTGCTTTTCTTTTCACCTGTGATGTCCTAAAGTTTTATACCAATAGGTCTACATATCTTTTTAATCTTGATGAAAAACTTGGACTCTTCCACCTGAAAATGAAGTCCTTCAGTTTTTTTCTTCAACTGTTGCTCTCTATATCATTTCCTGCTTCTAAAAATCCTTTTACATGTAGGTAAGAATTTCTTCTAGAATATATCTACTTTATTTTCTATATACATGCTATATTTTGTCCACAGTTATCTCTAAGCATTATGCATATTATGCAAGATGCACACTTTCCACAATGGCCTCCTCTGGGTGGTTTAATTTGGGCTTTACATTTGACAGAATTCCAGGTTTTGTGACTCAAACATAAAATTAGTTCTAACACTGGAAAAAAATCATGTTTAAATCATATGATATATTATTATTTCCATTGGGGAAAAGGTATGACTTAATCAACTAGCACTAACTAGGAAACAGTCTTAAATGTGGGAGTCTAAAAGATTTTCTCTGAAAGTGCCCAACCAGTTGTTGAATACAAAGTTAAGCTTAAACTAAGTTCCGTTTTTTAAAGCAAAAATTAAATTATATAACCTCTCCACCTCTGTCTCTGTCAATCATAGGAGAAAATCTATAAATGCCTCAAAATATAAAGATTAGTCATTACATGAATACAAATCATCTCTATGAAAGCTGTATTTTGCAAATCTTCATTCCCTGCTTTGTGCTGAGTTCCTTCAAAATTGTCACCATGCATAGCCTTATATTTAAGACAATTTGCTTGAACATGAGAATTAAGATTAGCCAGATTTCAATGAAATCATATCCTGAAAATGCTCATTTCAGAAAACAAATAGGTTTAAGGGTGTTATTGTATATGTGTTATGGTCTTTGTCTAATGCTACCCTTAGGAAAGCAGAAAGATTTAACACAACCATAGTCATTTGAATAGAGTCCAAACCTTCAAATCAATGACTACTCTCTTGAGAAAAGCAGAAGGGAATCTTTCCGGAATTAAATTTCTTTAAAACATGAGAGTTCCTTAAAACATGAGAGTTCTCTTTGTTAAAACAGCTCATATTTGATTCAAATTTAGTTCTTTTAAAAAATAAGGTAGTTCTAACTATAGTAGGATTTGGGCCATATTAAGATAACTCACTCAGGTTTTACAGCATGCAACACACTTTCTTATACATTAAATTTACTCCTTACAAAATCCTGTGTTGTTTTAATGAGGAAGAAACTGAGGTTAAAAAAGATTATGTGACCTGTTTATCTGCATAGCCAGTCACTGGCTAAACTCAGACTTAATTACATTGCCCAGGCCCAGGTGTAATCCAGCTCTTTTTAAAACACCTCAAAATCACTGTAGAAAACAGGACTTATAGGATTCATTTAATGAATCATTTAATGAATCCTCCTTAGTTTAGAATATGCTATATTATTTTTCTATCACAAAATTTGTATTATAATGAGATCTTCTGCATTTAAATGGCCAAGCTTCTGCCCACAATTTCTTAAGAGAGATTCTGTCCCTGTGGGATAATTTTGTTAAAGTATCAACAACCGTCACTATAATCCAGTGTTAAAACTCTTCCATTCCCTCAATAAAATCCTTTGTGCCCATTTATTTCCATGCCACCTTCCAACCCTAGGTAACCACTAATCTACTTTGTGTCTCTATAGAGTCACCTTTTCTGGACATTACAAACATATGTGTCACAAGACCTCTGGTGATTGGCTTTTTTCACTTGGAATATTGTTTCTGAAGTTCGTCCATAAACAGGATATGTTAGTAGTTTGCTTCTTTATATTGCTCAATATATTGCTCAATCCACTGTATGGATATATGATATTTTGTGCATTCATTAATTAGTAGACATTTGGCTTGCATCTACCTTTCTCAAACCTACTTTTACTACATTTTGGCAGTTTTTTGTCTGTATTCTGTGTCTTCCTCTAATGAACTGACTTCTTAAATAGATATGTGGGCCTATAGATTGAATCTAATGGCTTTGATTAGATGTACTGTATGCTTAAAATGGGGAAGTTTTATGGCATGTAAATTATATCTCAATAACATTAAAAGAATGTAGGGAATGAATGACAAAAGTAGGAATACAGAAACTTAAATAAGATTCAAGCTATCAACCTGAGCAACAGACACAACTTCCAAGGCCCAAAGACAATCCTGAATGAGGCAATTATGAGTTTATTAGACTCAAAGTTATCCTACTGGCATAAACCCAGCAATTGCTCTGAGCTCTGTTCATTCCCATGCTAAATTTTAGACTCTTCTTGGTCTCTGTCACACAGCCCAAATCCATACAACTGGAATAAAAGAGAGAAAGTGCACCAGGTTAAGGGAACAAGCTTCTGATTCCATCAAAACCACCTTCAAGCCTTGTATCTGTCACTTGTTAGCAAAGTAAGTTACCCAAAGTCTAGGATAGATTTACTAAATAAAAATATAGGACATTCAGTTAAATTTAAGTTTCAGCTAAACAATGAATAATTTACCAGTATAGGTGTGTCCCATGTAATACTTGGGGCATATTTATAGTAATTTATTATTTATCTGCAACTCAAATGTAAGCAGGTGTCCTATATTTTATCTAGCAATAATACCAAATTTGGGGCTGGGGATATAGCTCAGTTGGTAGAGTTCTTGCCTTCAAGCACAAGGCCATGAGTTCAATCCTTAGCACTGCAAAAAATAAAAAATAATAATAATACCAAATTTACATATCTCCTCAGTTATAAAAGGGATGTTAATAAAATCAAATTAGAGAACTGTGAGTTTGAATAGGGTATTTAAATACATAAATAAGTGATCTCTAAGAATTTGCTTGTCATATACTAGTGTTTCTGTCTTAACTATCTCCTCAGATGTTCAATAATCCTGAGTGTGGAACCCCATCCTGAACCACAGCTGGCTCTATTGGGATTTTAACAAATAACTCAGATCTCCTTAACTTCATCTGCTAATAGAAGTCTAATAATTCTACCATAAACCATGGCATACAACACAACAATCAATCATTCTCCATAAACTAAGTCTTGTGTAGTTCATATCTATGGAAGGGTATAGTCTCAGTACTAGTAGCAGTATAAATTGGTATAATATATCTGGAAAGAAATTTCACAACTGTCTTATGTAGTAAAAATGTGTTTGTAAAAAACTGTTGATTTCATTAATATACATAATAGTAAGAAACAAGCAATAACCAGATAAAATTGTTATTTTATAGTGTTATTCTATGGAGTATTAGGTACTAATTAAGAATAATACATTTGGAAAATATTTGGGAGAAAATAATCATGTTGTTTTGAAAAGGAAGATATAATTTACTTCATTTCAGTCTTACATTCCATGAATGAATGAATATGTCAAAATGAACCCCCACTATTATGCATAACTATAATGCACTAAAACAAAAAAAGGAAGATAAAAATGTCAAGTATGATCCTATTTGGAAAAATACACATAGCATTTGCCCTTTTCTCTTTCATAGGTTGCTACTGGACTGTAGAATTGCATGTTCCTTCTTTTGTTTTTCACTCTTCTTTTACATCACTTCAGAATCCTAAACTAATATTAAAAGGTCATTTGAATGGTATGCTTCCTTGCCTGAAGCTGTTACCTTCAGGACAGGTGAACATAGTCTTGTATTGTCAATATTCCAGGACTTGGGAGAGCTGGTTCACTTATGATAGCTAAACACTGACAGAGATATATTTGACTTAACCCGGTGTCAGCATGAACAGTCCTCAACATAGAGCATACAACATTGAGGAGGGCTATTTTTTAATCTCCATATCTATGTGCTAATGACTTCTTCCAATTTTAAGAAAAAATAATTTATGTTTATTTTGAGAATATAAAGTTAACTTTGACTTTCATTTACCCCTGTCCTCAAGATGGTGTTGGTCTTCACAGAATAGCAGGGGTAAGGGACAAATAGGAGTTCACAGGGGAAGCAAATGTCTATTCATCTTCTGCTGGCTTTTAGAGATCTGTGGGTATCTAAAATAGCCATAAAGAAGAACAGAATTATGGCATTTGCAAGTAAATGGATGGAACTGGATGCTGTCATGCTAAGTGAAATAAGCCAATCCCAAAAAAACAAAGGCCAAAAATTCTCTCTGATGTGTGGATCTAACACACAATAAGCAGAGAGGGGAATAGAAGTTCATTTGATTACACAAAGGAGAATGAAGGGAAGGGAGGGTGTGGGAACAGGAAAGGTAGTAGAATGAATCAGATGTAACTTTCCTATATTCATAAATGAATACATAACCAGTATAACTCCACATGATGTCCAACCACAAGAATGGGAAGTTATACACCATGCATGTATAATATGTCAAAATACACCCTACTGTTATATATATCTAAAAACAACACATAAAAATTAAAAAGTCATGCAGGTAAATGTTTTGACCTGTTGTGTCTCCCCAAAACATTACATGTTGAAGCCCTATTCTGTATTGGAGAAGGGGACCTGAAGGAGCTGATCAAGGTTCATCACAAGGGTGGCACTTTGTCTGGATAGGACTGGTATTCTTATGAAAGTGGAGGGGACAGAGCTTTCTCTCCTGCTAGGTGAGGATACAGGGAGAAGGCGGTAATCCAAAGATCCCTCACAGAAATCAAATCCCCCAGAACCTTGATCTTAGACTTTTCAGCCTCCAGAACTGACAGAAAATGCATTTCTGTCATTTAAAATATCCAGTCCGTGGAATTTCATGTGGCAGCTGCAGATGCTTAAAGCATCTATTATTGCACAGCACCATGCTTGGTCTTCTTTTAGTAGGTTGGTGTTAACAACTGCTGGCCTGTGTCCCTTTCTATTTGAAATAAGATATTGCAGGATATTGAGTGTTCTGAATTTTGCAATAAATGCTGCTTATAGAAATGAGGGGGGAAGGAATGCAGAAAAAAAGAGCCAGAACATCCAGATCCAGGTGGCCCAAGGCAGGTGATAGTTCTGAAAAGAACTTGAAATGCTTCTTCTAAACTTGAGTCCTAACCTCTCCCAGACTGATGCAGTCAATGAAAAAATTTAGTGGAGATTTTATTTCTTAGAAACTTCTCCAAACTTGGAGTGTCTCAAATCCACAAAAATAATACAATCCAGATCACCAGAATGGGTTCTGATTTAAAATTTTAAATATGTAGAATTGTCAAGAATAGACATTAGATGGCCTTTGACTTAAATTTTATGGCCTTGTTTATGCAGGCATTTGCTGTTTTAGAGTCCTTAAGAATAAGAAAGCAAGTCTTCACAACTTGAACTAGTAATTTATGAAGAGATTCTTGGCTTCAACATGATTTTGCTATATAACCTTGAGATTTCCATATTTCAGTTATTTTTACATTTGTATCTATTTGCTTGTTTATCTTATTCCCTCTTCAGGCTACTAAGTACCACAGCAGCACAGGCAAAAGAGTGAGGGTAGAAAAGGCATTGGTTGCTTTTTAATATTTTTCTCCTCCACTTGAAGTTTGTCTCCTCCTTCATTTTTACCCTTGTCTTCTGCTTTAAGTTTTTTGGAAGATTGATTCAGCATTATCTCTAGAGAAAAATAAGAGTGTCTAAAATTTAGGCTCATAGCAGTTCATTTGATTTACTCATTGTTGTTCAACTAGTGGTATTCACTATCCATTTTCCTCAAATTATAAACATCATAGATTTACATTAATACTGTGTACCATTTATATGCTTAGGTTCAATTCTTTAGGATAATTCTTAGAGGAAAACAAGCAGGAGAGAACAGAGTACACACATCTAGATCCATTTCTAAACCAAGCTTGGAAAAGAACCCTCAGTTCTATCTTAGTGGATATTAAAATATATGTTGTTGAATCGTTATTTTTACTTAAAACATAAGTAAATGCAAGATGAGAGGGTGAATCAAAAACCTCTGAAATAAGATAGATCCATACCAATAAATAAATTGAATAGCCAAGAACTGAATTTTCAGTTACTTGCTCAATTTGTTATAATCTAGGAGTCAAAATGGGGGCTTTCAGGCCAAATTCAACCTAAAGAATAATTTAAAACACCTGGCAAATTTCCAAAGAATTTTTTAATGTCACACTGAGGAAAGGAGGGGGATCCCCTTGAGCTCTGACTTCTCTTAAACTCGAAAGTCTAGCTCTTGCAGCTGTAGGTTACATCCTTACAGGGCACCAGTCTGCTGGGTCTCCTTAACTGCTGTCCTCTTTAGGCAAGGCACATGCTTCCCTCATTCATCACAGTCTTGACTCTCCTGCATCACCACTCCTGACACACCTTCCTTTATTTATAGAACTTACTTGGCCATTTTAGGTATTTGAATTATCCAGCCTCTACCCTAGGCAGACAGGGCCTCAGCTTTTCTGCTTCCTCCATGCAAGGAGTCCCTTAGCTTTAAACAGTTTCTGCTTTATTCCTGACCATGAGGATGAGGCTAGACAACTCCAAAGACTGAGTTAACACAGCCAGCAAACAGAGCACCCTGAACCCCATCTTCTGTCTGGTTGAGACAAGAAGTCTAACCCCTATGTTCAGAATTAGACATTGAATATGCAGACAAAAGGAATCAAAAAGGTAAAGAAATCATTCCAATGTCACATAACTATTCAAAGCTGTGCCAGATCTAGGACCCATATATTTTGCTTTGGGAATCTACCTATCAGAGGACAAAGAGGCAATAAAAAATTTCCCAGAAGAAATTATTAGGCATCTCTAGGGTGGCTGCTTTAAAGGTTCATGGCTTAAACTTCTGGAGAGCATTTGCCCCACCATGGTGTATTCAGCAGCCTTCAGCCATGGCCTGTCAGTGAGCTCTCACTGCAGTAGAACAGGCTATATAGCAAGGTGAAGAAGCCATCTAGAAGAGTTTAAGACTAAAGTTTGACATTTTTCCTTTTTGTTTTTATTTTCTACAATGAGTTCTAAGATTCAAGAGGAGAGCAACAAATCAAACAACCATCTGCTCATCAGGTTTCCTAATGATACTGTCACCCAGTCTCCAGAACATTAAAAGGAAAGACTCAGAAATTTTGGCATAAGAAACTTTTTCATTTCCCATGATCAAAACTGCTGAGCCAAAAAGGTATACAAGCCACAGTAATGGATAAATCCACTCTGGGCTGACAGGAAGGCCACCTTGGCCTTACTTCTTCTCCTGCCTTAGCAAGAAGGCAGGTGACCATATAGAGAAAATAACCAATTTTTTTCTTTATTTGTTCTTTTCAGGTATGAGAGTAGAGTGTGTTTTGACATATTATACATACATGGAGTATAACTTATTCTACATAAGTTGTACATAGTGTGGATTTTCACTAGTCATGTATTCATATATTTGCATTCATATATGAACATAGGAAAGTTATGTTTGATGTTAGAGTCTACTGCTGTGCTACTCAAACTGTATCCACATATTAGCAACATAAGCATCAGCTGAGAGTTGACTGTAACTGCAAACTCTCAGACCCTACCCGAAACTTACAGAATCTGAGAATGGATCCAAGAAGTCTAGTTTAACAAGCCCTCCAGGTTATTCTTCTTGACAAACTGAACAATGAGAAGCAATGAGCAAACACACTTCTATGGCACCTGCACTAAGATTCATAGGACTCCAGAAGACACCTAAAAGTTGCATGACCCACCTAGTCCTCTAGACATATTCACTGGTATAGAGTTCTCCAAAATGACCAGTTCATTAGCAAATAGATCCCACACAGAAAGAGCCTGCTTATGAGAAAAATATATACTTTTAAGAATTGATTATAAAATAAGTTGAATACTTCCAATCTCTCAGATTTAAACCTTCAACTATAGGAGTTCTGTTCAAAAACAGATTAACATTCACTTTTGATCAAGTTGCTGCTGAAATAAGAGGGAACTATTTGAGAATTTCAGAAGATTTAAGGTCAAGAATGAAACTTAAAGTTTTATCCTCTCTTCCTCATCACTATGGCTCCACTTTGTTGCCTGCCTAAAGACCTAATGTTATGGGATTGGGGGCTGCACTTTAATTTTTACACAACATTATAAAAGTAGAGTCATGAAAATTAAACTGGTTACTTTAATCTGACAAGATAATAAAAACTCCCAAATTCACTAGTGTACTAGGAAAAATATCTGGAATAAATTATAGGTCAACTGCAGGTTAAAAATATTCATTTTCCCTATCTTCAGATGAGAAGACTGAGGTCCAGAATAATAAATTTCCAATATTTTCCTCCATGATAAATACTGGTGACAAATGTTTGAGTGGTTGCTTACCACAGACAAGCATTACACCAAGCACCTGGAATAGACTGTCAAATATGGTGTGATGCTCATTCATCCTGGACACTCAGACAGCCTCTCACCCAAGCCTTCATAAGACCACTGCAAAATGCATATTCAAGGCAGCTTCCCTGGCAGAAAGCGATCAGCTGGGACTGCCTGAGTCCGCAGTGCTGAGCTCCGGTCTTCCCCGCCACTGCGCGGAGTCTCCTGGGAAGGTCTGGCCTGGAGGGGCTGGAGTCTCTGGCTCCGGCGGTGAGTTTGGACCCTTTGGTGCCATTTTGCAGCTTCCCTGGCAGAGAGCGACCATCTGGGACTGCCTGAGTCCTCAGAGCTGAGCTCCGGTCTTCCCTGCCACTGCACAGTGTCTCCTGGGAGGTCTGGCCTGGAGGGGCTGGAGTCTCTAGATCTGGAGGCTGCCTCTGCCCAGAAGCATTGATCATTCCCAACCTGGAGGAAGTGGGACAGCAGCTTTCTTGGGTCACCGCTTGATCAAGCACCTCTCAAACATCACGTGAGTTACTGGAAATCTGCAGGGACACTTTAAGTATTTACAGGAAAATCCCAATTCCTCTGATTCACACTACTAGAGGGGAAGATACACGAGCACCATGAGAAAACACGGGAAGAAAGTGTCCAAAACAAACCTAGATGATATATCAAGAGAACCCAAAGACAGCATGGTAGAAGGAATGACAGAAAGGGAGTTCAGAATGTTCATAATTAAAATGATCCGAGAAGAGAATGATGTGACAAGAGAGCAGATTCAGGCTATGAATAATCACCTAACAGAGCAATTGCAGGAGGCAAAAAATCATTTCAATAAAGAGATAGAAGTACTGAGAAAAAAACAAACAGAAATCCTTGCAGGAAACAAGGAAATGAAGGAAACAATAAACCAAGTTAAAAACTCAATAGAAAGCATAATTAACAAAATAGATCACTTGGAAGACAGAACCTCAGACAATGAAGACAAAATATTTAATCTTGAAAACAAAGTCAAACAAACAGAGAAGATGGTTAGGAATCATGAACGAAACCTCCAAGAAATATGGGACATCATGAAAAGACCAAATTTAAAAGTTATTGGGATTGAGGAAGGCGCAGAGATACAAACCAAGGGTATGAATAATCTGTTCAATGAAATAATATCAGAAAATTTCCCAAATATGATGAATGAGATGGAAAATCAATTACAAGAGGCTTACAGGACACCAAACACACAGAATTACAATAGATCCACAACAAGGCACATTATAATGAAAATACCTAACATAAAAAACAAAGATAGAATTTTAAAGGCAGCGAGAGAAAAACATCAGATTACCTACAGGGGGAAACCAATACGGATATCAGCAGATTTCTCAGCCCAGACCCTAAAAGCAAGAAGGGCCTGGAACAACATATTTCAAGCTCTGAAAGAAAACGGATGCCAACCAAGAATCTTGTACCCAGCATATCTGAATCTTATATCTTCAGATTTGATGATGAAATAAAATCCTTCCATGATAAACAAAAGCTTAAAGAATTCACAAAGAGAAAGCCTGCCCTACAGAATATTCTCAACAAAATATTCGAAGAGGAAGAAACGAAAAACAACAATCTCAGTCAACATGGGGAGGAACTACCCTAGAGAAAGAGTCAATCAAAGGAGAAACAAAGTTAAGCTAAAAACCCCAAAAAAGCTAAAGTGGCAGGAAATACAAGTCATATCTCAATAATAACCCTGAATGTAAATGGCCTAAACTCATCAGTCAAAAGACATAGACTGGCAGATTGGATTTAAAAAAAGACCCAACAATAGACTCATTGCTATTCAAGAGACTCATCTCATAGAAAAACATGCGCACAGACTAAAGGTGAAAGGTTGGGAGAAAACATACCATGCATATGGACTGAGTAAAACACCAGGAGTTTCCATCCTCATTTCAGATAAAGCAGACTTCAAGTCAAAGTTAGTCAGAAGGGATAAAGAAGGACATTTCATACTGCTTAAAGGAAGCATAAATCAGCAGGACATAGCAATCATAAATATTTATGCACCAAACAATGGTGCATCCATGTATGTCAATCAGATCCTTCTCAATTTCAGGAAACAAATAGACCGAAACACAATAATACTCTGAGACTTTAACACTCCTCTCTCACCATTGGACAGATCTTCCAAACAAAAATTGAACAAAGAAACTATAGGACTCAATGACACAATCGCTAATTTGGACTTAACGGACATATATAGAATATTCCATCCACCAAGAAGCGAATACACTTTCTTCTCAGCAGCTCATGGTTCCTTCTCTAAAAGAGACCATATGTTATGCCACAAAGCTACTCTTAACAAATACAAAAACATAGAGATACTACCTTGTATACTATCAGATCATAATGGAATAAAATTAGACATCAACGAGAAAGTTAGAAACAGAAACTACTCCAAGAACTGGAGATTAAATAATATGCTATTGAATGATACATGGATAACAGAAGACATTAGGGGGGAAATTAAAAGATTCTTAGAGGTCAACAAGAATAAAGATACAACATATCGAAATATCTGGGATACTATGAAAGCAGTGCTAAGAGGAAAGTTCATTGCATGGAGTGCATTTAATAAAAGAATGAAAAGTCAACAAATCAATGACCTCACATTACAGCTCAAAGCCCTAGAAAAAGAGGAACAGATCATCACCAAAAGTAGTAGAAGACAGGAAATAATCAAAATCAGAGCTGAAATCAACGAACTTGAAACAAAAGAAACAATTCAAAAAATTGACGAAACAAAAAGTTGGTTCTTTGAGAAAATAAACGAAATTGATAAACCCTTAGCCACGCTAACAAAGAGAAGGAGAGAAACTCCAAATTACTAAAATTTGTGACGGAAATGGAAATATTACAACCGACACAATTGAAATACAAAACATAGTAAGAAGCTACTGTGAAAATTTATACTCCAACAAAATAGAAAACCTGGAAGACATCAACAGGTTCCTAGAGGCATATGAGCCACCCAAACTGAATCTGGAGGACATACACAACTTAAATAGATCAATTTCAAGCAATGAAATAGAGAAAGTCATCAAAAGCCTACCAACAAAGAAAAGTCCAGGACCAGATGACTCACAGCTGAGTTCTACAAGACCTTCAAAGAAGAGCTCATTCCAATACTCATCAAAGTATTTCATGAAATAGAGGAGGAGGGAACCCTTCCAAACTCATTCTATGAAGCTAATATCACCCTGATACCAAAACCAGAGAAGGACACATCAAAGAAAGAAAATTTCAGACCCATATCTCTAAAGAACATAGATGCAAAAATTCTTAACAAAATTCTAGCAAATCGCATACAAAAGCATATTAAAAACATAGTGCACCATGATCAAGTGAGTTTCATCCCAGGGATGCAAGGTTGGTTCAACATCCGGAAATCAATCAATGTAATTCACCACATCAACAGACTTAAGGTCAAGAACCACATGATTATTTCAATAGATGCAGAGAAAGCATTTGATAAAATACAGCACCCCTTCATGCTCAAAACACTAGAAAAAATAGGGATAGTGGGGACATTCCTTAACATTGTAAAGGCTATTTATGCTAAGCCCACAGCTAACATCATTCTAAATGGAGAAAAATTGAAAGCATTCCCCCTGAGAACTGGAACAAGGCAGGGATGCCCTCTTTCGCCACTACTATTCAACATTGTTCTTGAAACTCTAGCCAGAGCAATTAGACAGACCAAAGAAATTAGAGGAATACGAATAGGAAAAGATGAGATCAAACTATCCCTATTTGCTGATGTCATGATTCTCTATTTAGAAGAGTCTAAGAAATCCACCAGAAAACTTCTGGAACTCATAATGAATTCAGTAAACTAGAAGGATATAAAATTAATGCTCATAAATCTAATGCATTTTAATTCGTAAGTGATGCATCCTCTGAGAGAGAAATTAGGAAAACTACCACATTCACAATACCCTCAAATAAAAGGAATCAATCTAACAAAAGAAGTGAAAGACCTCTACAATGAGAACTACAGAACACTAAAGAAAGAATTTAAAGAGCATCTGAGAAGATGGAAAGATCTCCCATGTTCTTGGATAGGCAGAATTAATATTGTCAAAATGGACATACTTCCAAAAGTGCTATACAAATTCAATGCAATTCCAATTAAAATCCCAGTGATGGACCTCACAGAAATAGAGCAAGCAATCATGAAATTCATTTGGAGAAATAAGAGACCCAGAATTGCTAAAGCAATCCTTAGCAAGAAGAGCGAAGCAGGGGGTATCACAATACCAGACCTTCAATTATACTACAGAGCAATAGTAACAAAACAGCATGGTTTTGGCAACAAAATAGGCAGGTCAATCAATGGTACAGAATAGAGGACACAGAGACAAACCCACATAAATACAGGTATCTCATACTTGACAAAGGAGCCAAAAACATACAATGGAGATAAGATAGCCTCTTCTACAAATGGTCCTGGGAAAATTGGAAATCCATATGCAGCAAAATGAAACTAAACCCATATCTTTCACCCTGTACAAAACTCAACTCAAAGTGGATCAAGGACCTAGAAATTAGACTAAGGACCCTGCACCTAATAGGATAGAAAATAGGTCCAAATCTTCATCATGTTGGCCTAGGACCAGATTTCCTTAACATGACTCCCAAAGTGCAAGAAATAAAAGCACAAATCAATGATTGGGATAGAGTCAAATAAAAAGCTTTTTCTCAGCAAAGGA
>JAJEJO010047207.1:4733-176727 GCA_020662805.1 Glaucomys volans
TGACTTCATTGGGGGTGAGGGGATCAAGTTCTGAGGAGCTGAGCAGGGTCAAGGAATGGGCTGAGGTGTGCCTTCTACATCAGTTCTCCATCCCCATCAACACCAGCCAGCCCAGGAAAGTAGAAGGGTTTCCTACAAGCCTATTCTCTCCTGCCTCCCTATGCTGGGCCGTGGAGTCCTCAGTGATGATAACCCCTGCTGCTCCCAATCCCAAAACACCCTGATCCCTGTGTCTTACGCTGTAAAGAAGATCCTAGGGACATCCCTTCTATAGATCCCAACCCTGCTGGACTCTCAGAGTAGAAGGTGGCCCCCAAGCACCCAGCATGCACCCAGCAAACTCTCTGAGTCAGGGAATGGGGGAGCAAGGTACTTTGGAGGGAACACATGGAGTGGCAGAATTACCCCAGAGACATAGCTTGGGAATAGGGTGAAGAGGTAAGACTTCAAGTTGCAAATGCAGGAAGTGGGACTTTGTCCTATATTCAACATGACATAAGGACCTCTCTGATAGGGATCCCAGGAGGGGTGGGCTTGGATCCTGCTAGGGTTAGGTTTGAAACTTAAGTAAGAAGTCAGAGGAATTCCTAGGAGGAGGGAAGGAGGCTGGTCTTGGCATAGGGGTCAGATGGTAAGGAACTAGTTGTGCTGGGGTGAGGGACACTAGAGTAAGGAAGTTGGAGAAGGGCTGAGCCTGCGAGAGGGAGAGAGGGCTGAAAGGCCAGAATGGAAGAGATACCAATGAAGGGTTTCCCTTGAGGCCTAATGAAGGCCCCAATGGACTGGTGTGCCCAGAGCTGAGGTGGTAACAGAGTGCAAACCTTCAGTGCCTCCACTATGCACCAGTCCTCCCTGGCACTTGGCTGCAGCAGCAGGGGAGTAAGAGTGATCTATCTGAAAGATGCAGTCTTCAGCTAGAGGTGTAGCTGGTGAGTGATAGGACCCAAGATCCTAGTTTTTCCTGCCAAGAGGGTGATTCCTAGTCAGGTCCTCCCCCCACTTGCACTAAAGCATATAGAGCCCCCAAATAGCATTCTTGGAGGAATTTTTTTATTTAATTTATTATTTATTTATTTATTTATTTATTTTTTTGGTGCTGCGAATTCATCCCAGGGTCTTCTATGTACCAGGTAAGCACTCTACCACTAACCTACAACCCTAGCCCCTGGAAGGCCCTCCTTAGTGGGCTTAGGGAATGTAGTGTTTATTTTAATGTCTGCTAATGAGTCTAGAGTGCCATGGAGTCCACTTCTGCAATGCTGTTGGAACAGCCCTCTCCAGTCTTTGCAAGGTTCTGGAGAAGGGAGAGGGAGGCCCCGCCCCCAACCCCCTCTCCTCCTTACCCCACCCTGCTGGGCAATGAAGAAAACAGGAGTGAGAGAAGAGCTGTGATGTGGCTGGTAGTGGCGGGGGTGGGGGGGGGGGGGGGGGGGGGGGGTGTCGGGTCGGCGCACCTCCCCCATCCCAAAGGGACTGACCTCAGCCTGGGAGGAATGTGCAAGAGGCGGAGGGAGGGCAGGGGCGGAGCGGGTAGGGGGTAGGGCCACAGCCAAAGGCCCAGGGTTCTTAGTGGCCCCTCCCTCAGCCCCTCCACCTCAGCTCTGACATGGCCCTCAGAAGGCAAGGAGGGGAGGAGCTGATCTTTCAAAAAAGGTGGGCCGGGTTCCCCTGGGATTGTGGAGACCAGCCTGGGGGTGGTTGGGGAAGTGCCCCGACCCTCTCCCTGGAAATCCGCTGGGGCAGATGTTAGAGTGTCAGGGAAATTAGGTACCTGGGAACTTTCCACAGGCAGTTCCCTACTGCCTTCCCCACTGTGTCTAAGTGCTCCAGGGCAGCATGACCTGGTGCCCACGTGGCCAACAGGGAAAGGTTGTGACGTGGCGCGCCTGGCTCGTTGATTGCTAAAGCAGGTGTGAATGGGGAGCAACAGATCCCTTCCTGCCCCCTCCGGGCACTGGATGATTGGTGCAGCCTTCCCCCAGCCACATCACCTGAAGTCCAGGCAGGGTGTAGAGGGGCAGACCAGCTGGTGATGGGTGGAGAGGCAGGTGCTGGAATCCCAGCACAACAATTCAGTTATTTCCAGAAGAAAAAGCCATGGCATTGGCAAGCTGTGCCAATGGATAGCCTCAGAGCAAGAACCGAGGCAGATCTATGCCCATGGATGCTCCAGCAAAAGTAGAAGCCCAAGAGTCTAGGGCAGCAGGGATATAGGCAGAAGTGGAGACCTCAGCTGCCTCTCCTAGTTTGCTGATTCTGTTAGACCCAGGCTCTGCCTGATTCCAGAGCCCTTGGGGCTTCAGGAGCTCCAATGTGACCCCAAAGCAATGACTGTCCCTGAAGTGCTGCTTTCATGGGGACCCCTACCCATGACCTGGCACACTGGAACCCAGGGCTAAGGAGCAGAAAGGAAACCTTGTAAGGGCAAATACAATTTGAGCTCTCCTCCGGGATCTCCTTGGGACAGGGTTCAAAGGAGGAGACAGATCTGGAGGAGAGAGGGCAACATACACTACTCAGGTGGGCCAGAGACAGTCCATTCTCTTTGGCTGGGAAATCAGTCCAAGCTGTTGGAAAGATTATGGGAGTCCTGGTTCCATTTCCCTGTGTGAGTGCAGGGTTGGGGGGTGGGGGACAGGGTTGAAACAGAGACTGGGACTCTGGGCCTGGGGAATTGAAGGTAGTGAGGACAGATAGGGGACACGGTGGGGGTAGTAGGGGCCTCAAAGTCACTTGCTGATCTTGGCTGCTGGGGTGGAAAATTATAAACAGCTGAAGAATTTTGTTTGCTTGCACGGGGCCAGGGGAGGCTGCCCAGGTTTAAGGGGAGAAGCAGCTAGCCCAGAAATAGGACAGAGTTGTAATCTGGAAGCCCAAGAGCTCAGGCAGAGATGCATCCTTCCAGTCCTCATCCTGAATGTCCCTGATCCTCCCACTGGCTCCAATCATTCACCAACCAGCTGGCCAGGTCAGTCCAGGAACACTGTATCTTGAGAATCTTGAGGCTCCAGAAGGAGGGGCATGGCCCCCGCAGTGGACTCCAGGGGACTTGGAGATGAGTCTTGTCCTACCTCTGTCCCTTCCTAGCTGGGTGACACCCAGGGAATAGGCAACAAAACTCTAAACACTTTAAGTGCCCACATAGCCTAAATGACCCCTGAGGAACTGCTGACTAGCCTTGGGGAGGTCGCAGGAGAATGCTTTGGGGCGAATTGAGGGTCAAAGCCATCTTCAAACCCTGGTATGTTCACCCAGGTGGATCTGAGGGCTGCACTCTGCCTTTGACAATATTCAGTCCCTTCAAAGTATTCCTCACAGTGGAAATACAGTCAGTTTCAGAACAAGACCTCAGGCTCTTTCCAACTGAAGCAGTGAAGTGTAGGAGCCCCTTCCTGTCTGTAAAACTTCTTCAGGTACCTGGCTCTGGGTTTAATGGGCACAGTCCTCCCACCTAGGAAGAGAGGCTGGAGTCAGGGAGATCCTACCCAGCATTGATATAGGACCACTGGTCCAGATGGGGGTCTCAGGATGGGCCCATACCTCATAGTGCAAAAGTGAAATTCACTGGACCTCCAGTACTCCTGTGCTCCTCTGCATGGCTTTCATTGAAGCCACTGTAAGCCAACCATTTGAAGTATTAAGTGACCCAATTGGTGAGGAAGTTCTGGGGCTGAGGGTTCAGGGGGCTTATCAGATCTCCAGTTGAGAATCCCTGATCTTTAGCCCTCCCAGCCCAGTAGGAAGCTAAGGCAGCTGCTCAGTTTGCCATTATCCCTTCAAGTACCCCAGTTGTGGAGAACAGGTGAGGCAGTAGAGTCCCTGGGGGTCCCCCCACTCCCACCTGCTGCACAGAACCATGTGAAGCTGGTGTGTGGCAGGGGTTCCTTGTTTCTTCTTCTTTTGCTTTGACTGGCCACCAGCCTTCTAGGACTGTCATCTGGGATACACTTTACCTTAAGGCCCTACAGAGAAGAGATCATTCTTACTGAACTTTCCCTGTGCCCATTCCACTCTGGCCTGCTGCTGCCAGTCCCAGCTGCCTGCCCAGTCACCCGATCCACCCTGCCCTGCAGTCCTGAAAACTTTATGGCTTGTGAGGTGGCTGTCCTGGTGGGGGTGGGGGCTGTTCCTTAAAGGAGCCATCAGAGGGTGCCCTGCAGCCCCTAAGCTTCTCCCTTTCCCCAGGATGAGAAGGGGCTAGGGTGGTGATATGCCTTTGCTGAGTTCTTGGTGGAGTATGAGAAGGTAACTGGTGTTGGCTTTGAAGACCTCTAGAACGGAAGAAGAGGCGGCAGCGTCAGCCGATGGAAAGAGGGAGGTGAGGGTCTTGGCTTGGGAGGGTTCCAGGAGCTGGGGAGCTGGACAGGAGGGTGGTTGAAGGGGCCTGAGACCTGTCCCAGTGCCTGTTTGCATTCCTTAATTCCACCCTGGGACCATGGCCCACCCCCAGGGGCCCTGTGCCCAGTACTTGCCCACTTAGCTCCTGGGAAGGAAGGTGGGCATAGAACCAGAGCCTGACCCCATCTGAGGAAGGTCTCTGGTTCAGAGGAGGGGCTCAAAGAGGGTGTTACCTTGAAGGGCTTAGGGAGAATGTGGAGGCTCTGAGAGGCAAGGCAGCTCCACCATGATCCTGGGGTTGAGGGGGGGAAGCTGCTTACTCTGTCTCCCATACCTCTTGGGTCCAAAGGCTGACCTCACAGAATTCGTGTGACTAGTCCTTCCACCCTCTGGGGTGTAGACAGAGCAGCCAAGCAGAGCTGGGGTTGCTGGATCTGACATGGGGGCAGTCCCTGGTCAGAAGCTGAGGTGCTTGCCCATTGCCAGGAACCCAGGCCCTGGCTTTCCTGGGCAGCACATCTTCCTTTGAGGAATGGTTTCACTGGTGTCTCAGAGTTGAAGGGAGTGATGGATGCTGCACTTGTATTTGCTCACTTGCATGCCCATTGAAACATGCATACAATTTGTGTGTACATACACTTGCACATGTACAAATCACACACATACACTGTACAGATGTGCACACATGTAGGTATACACACATTTGTACACTCAACCCATATCTACTTGTGATACAAAACACCTATCTGCATATATATGCACGTGTACACATCACATACACACTATACACATGTGCACATTCACAAAGGCACCCTTGGAAACACATTCACATTCACAGTTACACACAATCTTAGCTCTAGCCCCCAAATACCTCTGTTTTCTCTCTGGGTCTGTAGGTACACAGCCACCTCTAGAGGCCTGATCCCCTTCTGTCACTTTCACTCTCTCAATTGGCTTGTTTTGCTCATTATACTTGGCACCCTCTGAAACGACCACAGGATCCAACTCCTTGTTGGCATTCTGCCCCTCCCACACAGGAGCCTTGTTGGTGTCTCCCAATATCCTGGTCCAGGCTGGCACGAAGTGGGTGCACAGTGTTTGTGAATTAATGTCTGTGGGTGTGTATATAGGAGGGGAGGTTAATGGGGAGGGTGACGTGGTGGGGCGGGTGCCTGACAGTGGAGGGTGACCCTGAGGGTGTGCCCAGCATGGGTGTGTCTGTGATTGTGGCCAGGCAGGGCACCCTAGGAAGGGAGGGCTCAGCTCAGAAGCGGAATGTGACCCCCCAGCCTCTTTCCCCAGGGGCTGTAATCTGATCCCTGGGGACTCCCCCAGTCTCCCGCCCTAGCTGTGCGCTGCCCGCTGCGGACTCCTTCTCTTCCAGATCCTGGGGCAGAGTCCAGGGCGACTCAAAGCTCCTCCACACACGCCTGCTGAACCCTGAGTGTCTTGAGCTGCCGGCATGGGGCGGACAGAGGCTGCCGCCATGATCCCTGGCCTGGCCCTGCTCTGGGCAGTGGGGCTGGGGGGCGCCACCCCCAGCCCCCCACGTCTTCGGCTCTCCTTTCAAGGTAGGTGCACCTGGCAGGTGGCAGGACCCAGCTTGGGGTAGGCAGAAAAGGGGACCAGTGGGGATAGCGGGTCTCTGTATTGACTGTCGCCCTATGTGTACCTGTTTCCAGACCCCTTTTGTGTCCCGGGTCATTCTCAGGCCATCTCCAATTAACCCTGTCCTGGTCTCAGTTCCCCAACCTCTCTGCCCACATTCTCTTCATGTTTTCCCAGGAAGACCCCTCCTGTAGCAACAGACCTTGCCTCTGTCTCAATCCTTACCCCACGCAGGTCATGTTTCTTCTGTAGAGCAATAGGGAAGTCAAGGTTTAGGGCCACTAGAGCCCCATTCTCACACCCCCTACATGGAGATGTGGTTACTAGGCAATGGCATCTGGTAAGCAACTGCTGAGCTCAGATTGGCAGCATGGTGACAGGGAAGGAATCCTTAGCCTGACTTTTTGGGATTGGGGTTCTGGCTGTCCCTACATGTCCCCCAAAACCCTGGCGTCCTAAAGCCTGACCTCCCAGTGTGCTCACCCAGAGACACCACTTGTTTGAACATGCTTTTCTCAACCTACTTTCCTCTTTCTGGGGACTGCACTGCCCACCCACATGCACGTAGGTGGGCCTGTCTTCATGCATGTAAGCTTACATATGTAAGCACAGAGGTGTGTGGGCTAGGTCACAGGTATAACCTTGGTCTGTAGAGAAACAACCAGGCAGGGCCTGGGGAGGCTTTGGGGGAGGTATGGCATGAGAGTCATCATTGGTGTTCCCACTGCAGAACTCCAGGCCTGGCATGGTCTCCGGATCTTCAGGTTGGAGCGAACCTGCTGTTACGAAGCCTTGCTGGTAGATGAGGAGCGAGGACGCCTGTTTGTGGGTGCTGAGAACCATGTGGCTTCCCTCAGCCTGGACAATATCAGCAAGAGGGCCAAGAAGGTGCCAGGGACCTTAACCCCAGCCCCAGGCCCCTCCTCTAGATTGCCTACAGACACCCAAAGGGATGGGCTCCCTGATTGTAGAGACCCCCAGGATAGAGCATATCCCTGACCTGTGTTCTTCATTCCCTCTACCTCCTTATAGCTGGCCTGGCCAGCCCCTGTGGAATGGCGAGAGGAGTGCAACTGGGCAGGGAAGGACATTGGTGTGAGTGCTGCTGGCTATCTGGGGTGGAAATGGGGAGAGTTGGCCCTTCACCCCAGAGACAGAGCAGTGCTAAGACAGAGGCCTGCCTGTTCTGACTGGGGTGAGGGCAGGGAGGTCAAAGTGGCTGAGGTCTGGAGGTGATGAGTCAGGGTGGAGACTCATGTGATTCTTCTTGGGGGCCTCTGAGTCATGGGGGGCTGTGCAGGTCTATACTTCTCCATACAACCACCGTATGAGGGGTGGGCTGGGCTGGTTACCAAGGGCACTCAGGTCTCTGTAGCCCCTTGCCTAGACTGATACAGAAGAGAGTAAGGGGTGGGGATGCCCCTGGTGAACTGGGATCCCTTAAGACCACCTCCCTCACTGCCCTGCACCCTACCTGCCCACTAGACTGAGTGCATGAACTTTGTGAAGTTGCTGCATGCCTATAACCACACCCACTTGCTGGCCTGTGGCACAGGGGCCTTCCACCCAATATGTGCATTTGTGGAGGTGGGCCACTGGCAGGAGGTAAGATCAGATCTAGGCGCGCGGGGGTGGGGGTGGGGGGGGGGGGTTGGGAGTGGGAAGAAAGGTTTAGCAGCAATAACTTCCCCCACTTCTCAGGAGCCTGTACTCCGGATGGACTTGAGAAGGCTTGAGGATGGCAAGGGAAAGAGTCCTTATGACCCCAGGCATCGAGCTGCCTCCGTGCTGGTGGGTGAGTCCAAAGGCTGGGACCCCAACAAAACTCCTGCAACCGCTTAGAAACTCTAGAATATGCTGGGCATCTGTAATCCCAGTGGTTGAGGAAGCTGAGACAGGAGGATCACAAGTTCAAGGCCAACCTTGGCAACTAAGCAAGGCCCTAAGCAACTTAGTGAGACCCTGTCTCAAAATAAAAAATAAAAAAGGGCTGGGAATGTGGCTCAGTGGTAAAGTGCTCTTGGATTAAATGCCTAGTACCAAAAAAAGAAAAAGAAATTCTAGAACCTCACAGATCCCAATGCCTCCTGAGAGTCCCAGGGACACCCTCCATAGCCTCCTGGAATAAGAGCTCCTACAGCTCCCCAGGCCCTCCTATCCCCAAAGCCTTCATCTTGGCTGAGCAGTTCTTGCTCTATCTGCAGGGGAGGAGTTGTATTCAGGGGTGGCAGCAGACCTCATGGGCCGGGACTTTACCATCTTTCGCAGCCTGGGCCAGCGTCCGAGTCTCCGAACAGAGCCACATGATTCCCGCTGGCTTAACGGTAAGAGGCTGGTGGGGCTAGTAGACAGGGACTGCCTTCTGTCACAGGGCAGGTCCCAAGCAAGGATAAAATAAGTGAGCAATAGGCATAGTGAAGTCTCAACAAGCCCCATGCCAGGCACCGGTGTTGGGAAACAAATAAGATAGGTATGGCCCATACTCTCTTTGAGTTCAGAGATCTCAGAACAAATACATGATAAATTCCAGCAGCAATTAGGTAGATGAGAAAATGGAGATGAAGGGAAAGGAACCCCCAGGTTGGGGAAAGGGAGCCACCTTGCTGAGGGAAAGCTCTAAGTTAATTCTCAAAGCACAAGAAAGCCAGCCAACAGAATTGAGAGAAGAGCATTCCAGGTAGAGGGAGCAACTAGTGCAAAGGCCCTGAGGCATGAATAAGCAAAGGAACAAGCTGGTGGCACTAGCAATGATAAGGAACAGAGACTGTCAGGGGATGAAATAGGTTATTTTAAGAGCAAGGGATCCAGCAGGAGTGGGGAGCATCTGATCTGGTCTAGAGAAAGATTCAATAGCCATAGTGAAACCGTATACCCCATCTCCTTCCTTCCCTCCTTTCCTGGCCCATATGCCTGGGGAACTCTGAGGGCCTAGAAGTCCCTGGAATTCCTTTCTTGCCTGCATCCTCAGGCAGCCACAGACTCTGCTGCCCCCTCGTGGTTGTTCCTCATATCGCAGGTCCTCAGGATTCGATCTTGGAAGCTGGGTGGTCAAATGCTAACTGTGGGTATAGCCGCTGGTGTGGCGGAGGGCACATAGTGATTTGGCGGGGCCAAATCTATGCCTCCTGTTGTGGCTAGAACCCAAGTTTATCAAGGTCTTCTGGATTCCGGAGAGTGAGAACCCCGATGATGACAAAGTCTACTTCTTCTTCCGTGAGTTGGCGGTGGAGGCAGCTCCGGCACTGGGACGCTTGATTGTGTCTCGAGTTGGCCAAATCTGCCGGGTGAGGAATCCCTGGGCCACTCACTGAGCAGTCTTGCTCCCATCCCTTTGCCCTGCTGGGGTTCCACTCTTATACCCTGGGATCCTTCCTGCAGAATGATGTGGGTGGCCAGCGCAGCTTGGTTAACAAGTGGACAACATTCCTGAAAGCGCGGCTGGTGTGCTCCATGCCAGGGGTCGAGGGGGATACCCCCTTCGACCAGCTTCGTAAGTGCTTTGAGTGAGGAATATGAGGGGGGTAAGGGTCAGGGGTGCAGACTCTAGGAGCCTAACTGGGCCAGAGAGGCTGGCTGTGCACCCTTCTCCAACTAGACTCTTTCCATGCAGAGGACGTGTTCCTGATGTCTTCACGGGACCGCAGGACTCCGCTGCTCTATGCTGTCTTCTCCAGTTCCAGGTGAGGGGTGAGAGGTAGGGAACACTTGTCTCTCTTTCAGGCCTGCTGGGCTCACTGGGCCTCCTCACTCCACTCTTGTCATTGCCTGCAGTAGCATCTTCCAGGGCTCTGCTGTATGCGTGTACAGCATGAACGATGTTCGCCGGGCCTTCTTGGGACCCTTTGCACACAAGGAGGGACCCACACACCAGTGGGTGTCCTATCAGGGTCGTGTCCCTTACCCACGGCCTGGCATGGTACGTAGGGTACTCCTGCCATAACCCACTTCAAAGCCTCAAGAGTAGAGAAGTTGTTCTGGGGTCTTCTTGGTGAATGTGGTTTCTTCCTTTTGTTATGGGTGGGAAAAGGTCACCATCATCAGCCAGGGATCTTCAGAGGAATGCCACATCTCCCCTTTCAGCCTTCGGCTCAATCTGGGCCTTCCCAGGGAAAGGCTGAAATCACCAGGGCAGTGCTTCTCTCCTCTTCCATATTCCCAGAGGTCTGGAGTAGAGGGCTGCCCACCAAACCCCCAAGCCTATAACTCTGTTGTGCCTTCTTCCCTCTCTCCCCAGTGCCCCAGCAAGACCTTTGGCACCTTCAGTTCCACCAAGGACTTCCCTGATGATGTCATCCAATTTGCTCGGAACCACCCTCTCATGTACAACTCGGTCCTGCCCATGGGGGGGCGCCCTCTCTTCCTACAAGTGGGCGCTGGGTATATCTTCACCCAAATCGCTGCAGATCGTGTAGCAGCTGCTGATGGACACTATGATGTCCTCTTCATTGGCACAGGTTAGGGTCCTGCCACAATGACTGACACACAGGACTTCATCCTGGCTCCTTGGCCTGGTAGTGGAAGCTTTCCATGTTCAATACCATCTCCACCTTTTTGCCTGGCCTGTGGCCTCAGTTTCTGGATTTTTTTTTTTTTTTTTTTCCGGTGCTGGGGATTGAACCCAGGACCTTAGTGCATGCAGGGCAAGCACTCTACCAACTGAGCTATATCCCCAGCCCTGGATGCTATCTTGATTGTCCCAATCTACTCTTCACATCATGCTGAGGGTGGGGGCCTGTAAGGCAGATGACCCCATCCTGGTTATCAGGGAAAACCAGTAGCCACCCTCCCCCCCTTCTCATTCCTGCAGATGTGGGCACAGTGCTGAAGGTGATTTCAGTCCCTAAGGGTAGCTGGCCTAGCTCTGAAGGGTTGCTCCTGGAGGAGCTGCATGTATTTGAGGTGAGGCGCTGACCCCAGTTGCCCAGCCCCCTCACCCACCACTAAGCCTTAATCCTGGTGTCCATTCTCCCTCTCAGGACTCTGCTGCCGTCACCAGCATGCAAATCTCCTCCAAGAGGGTGAGTGACCAAAAGGGTGGGGCATGGGACATCCTGAGCTTATGCCACAGGCACCCAACCATTTTGCCCCTTTTAGTAGTTCGCAGCCCGGTCTTTGAGTATAGTCTCTGCTTTTGCTAGACTATGTGACCTAAGTGAACCTCAATGTTCCTATCTGTCAAGTGGGGGAAGGGATTTCTGACCGATGGGAGGTAGGCTCGGAACCGCCCTCGGTCAGCCTAGAGCCCCTCGTACCCTCTAGCACCAGCTGTACGTAGCCTCGCGGAGTGCAGTGGCCCAGATCGCGTTGCACCGCTGCGCTGCCCACGGCCGCGCCTGTGCTGAATGCTGTCTGGCGCGTGATCCCTACTGCGCCTGGGACGGGGCTGCATGCACGCGCTTCCAGCCTAGTGCCAAGAGGTGGGCGAGCTCGGGGTCCCGGTCCGGGTCTGGGTCGGGATCCAGCCGCAGGGAGGGAAACAAAGGGTCTTTGGTTGCCCCTGGCTGGAAAAAGAAGGGCTCACGGAGATTCCAATGCTGCCCTCAGACGGTTCCGGCGCCAAGACATAAGGAATGGCGACCCCAGCATGTTATGTTCAGGGGGTGAGTGCCCCATCTGCCCCCACCCTCAATCCCCTGAAAATGCTCCACTCCAACCTACCCTCCCTGAGTTTAACGTTCTCCTGATTTCCAGACTTGTCCCGTCCCGCGCTGTTGGAGCAGAAGGTCTTTGGTGTGGAGGGCGGCAGCGCCTTTCTGGAGTGTGAGCCCCGCTCGCTGCAGGCTCATGTGGAGTGGACCTTCCAACGTTCACGGGAGGCGTCCTACACCCAGGTGAGCCTCCCTCTTCTCTTCGCAAGCTGGCACCTTTCCCGCCCTCTACATCTCTAAGGAAAGGGCCCGTCCTGCCCAACGAGGCCCTTTGGCCTGTATTCCACGTCTAGGTAAAGTCCTGGCTAATGAGGCCCCTCTCAACTACACCCCTTACCCGCGCAGTCGCATTTGATTTCTTACCTGCACTTCTTATACCGGTGAGGTCCCAGAGTATCCTGACCCACCCAGCTATCCTCTGGAGAGGGATCCGCCCTCGATCCTCCCATTTAGGTCCCTGGCCCGCCCCCCATATTCGGGTGAACCCCGCCCCTTTCGGATCTTCATCTGAAGATCCCATGCACCCAACCTACAAATGTGCAGTAGCGGGGGCTCCTTTCCCACTTCCCCTGAGTTCTCAGACCTTTCGCTTCAGTTCCTGGCCCCGAAGCCCCAGCCTCACGCCGCCCCTCTCCCGACAGGTGCTGGTGGAGGAGCGTGCTGAGCGCACCGCGCGGGGGCTGCTGCTGCACGGCGTACGGCGCCAGGATTCAGGAGTGTACCTGTGTGCAGCGGTGGAGCAGGGTTTTACACAGCCACTGCGCCGCCTGGAGCTGCACGTGCTGAGTGCTGCGCAGGCTGAACGGCTGGCGCGGGCCGAAGAGGCTTCGCCTTCTGCGTCGCTGGGCCCTAAACTCTGGTACCGGGACTTTCTACAGCTGGTGGAGCCGGGCGGCGGTGGGGGCGCGAACTCCCTGCGCATGTGCCGCCCGCAGCCAGCGCCGCGACCACCAGCCCTGGAGTCACGCAGGAAGGGTCGCAACAGGCGGACTCACGCTTCAGAGCCTCGTGCTGAGCGGGGTCCGCGTAGCGCGGCGCAGTGGTGACTGGACGGTTCCCACGCCAGGGACCAGGCAAGAGACTACAGGCGGAAAAGGGGACAGACAGACCCCAGGAAGACAAATGAGTTGGGACCGGGCACACAGAAGTCCTTGGGCTGACGGAGACACCAACCGACAGCCCTGACTGAAGGGCAGCCGCTCCGGCTTATTTATTAACAGGATAACCCTTGAATGTAGCCCCGGAAGGGCGGCCCAGGCCTGGTGTGGACCGAAAACCAGGGTTGCAGAGCAAGGAGCAGGAGGTGGCCTGGGTGCCCACCTTGGGACAGGAATTCTCCAGCTTAGACAATGAGCAGAAAGCTGTGAATAGGCTAGGCTCTTGGGGGCGGGGCAAGTCTGGACGACTGTACTAAAGTAATGCAATAAACACTTTATCAACCAAAGCTGGAATGGTCCCAGCAGATGACCACTAGATGTAGATCTTGTTCTGTGTTGTTGGGCATCTTCCTAGCAGCGTTAGGGCCTGAGTTTCTTCTGTTAAGATTGGCCAGGTGAGGATTAACAGTGGTGTTTAAGTGGCTGAGCAGGTTCTGTAGGGCCTTTGGGAACACACATGCACCGTACATTCTGCATAATATAACTTATGGGCAGAGTGCTCTGAAGAAAACATAACTGGGTGGGTGATGCGGAAAAGAATATGAGCAGAAGCCTCACTGAAAGGGTGATGCTTGAACTGAAAGGAAGTAAGCAGCCACAGGAATATCTGGGGAGGCTGGGGATATAGCTCAGTTGGTAGAGTGCCTTGCAAGCACAAGGCCCTGGGTTCAATCCCCAGCACCATAAAAAAAAAAAAAAAAAAAAAAAAAAAAGTCAGGAATATCTGGGGAGTGGGGGTGTAGCAGAGCATTCCAGGAGGAAACACAGTGGGAACAAGCTTGCCAAGTCCAGGAGCTGCAAGGAGGCCAGTTTGACACCATGTAGTGATGGATTTGGGATGTTTCTGGTGGTAGCACTCAGTCTTACTTTGCCCCAGTTGGGTAGGAGGGAACCAGGGATCCTCTCCTGGAGGGCTGGAAGCTGTACCCCCTTTCCACTTCAAGGGTAAGCGGATCCTCATGTGACTCATGTGATATGTATGCCCTTGTGGAAAGCAGAGGGAAAGAGAACCAAAACTGTGCTTCAGGATAATGCTTCAGGTACATGATTGTATCTCTGTTCTGAACAACTCTGCTAGGGAGGAATCCTTGTTGGTCATCTTTTACAGATGAGAAAACAGAGGCCAGAGAGGGCTGACCCTTTACTAGTAATAGAAGTAAGCCTAGTTATAGAAGTACTGACCTCTAATACAGGTCTGTCTGCTGGCCAGCATAGGTGTTATGTGTGCACAAATGTGCAGATGTCTACTTCTGGAACCAACAGAACCTTTATGGCACTAAGTTTCAGTTGTCCAACACCTACAATCTCTAGTGCTAGCATATCACACAATGGTGGGTGTTCGTCTCCTATTTGCAAGGAGGAGATAACCAGGCTGTGGGTAAAGGTCTACAGGGGTGAGGGCTGGCTGAGTAGAGTTGCAGTGTCTCCTTTTATGTCATGGCTGCCATGTGGGGCATTGCTACAAACTGAGCCTGTGATGGCTGTTCTGGATGAAGGCCCCAAGGCCTGTGTACATATAAGGGTGATATAGTTCCCTGAGAAGGCCACTGGGCTGGTGTACTGGTGGAAGCATGCTCTTGACTGAGCTCCATCACCAGGTAAAAAGTCTAGACTGACCCATGTGGGTAACTCTGCCCCTTCTGATGGCTAAGAGCTATCCCCTCTAAATATAGCTCAGCAGGCTGAGCTCAGGCCTATTTTAAGCTCAGGTTGGAATGTGGCCAGGCCTTCCCCAGGTTCCCACAGAAGCTGCTGCTGCTTTGTCCAGCTCTGCTACTGGGCACCCTCATTGGCCCCCTGACTGCCTACCACTTGCTATGCCTGAGGAGACTCAAGAAGGTAGGAGGGGGTGACCAAGAGGGAGGGCAATGCCACAGTCCTGTGACCCTGTAGATCACGGAGAGACACCCTCTGTCCCACTGACCTCATTGTTTGACTAGTCATCAATTTTCATGTCCCAGCTCTAATGAAAGGACCTACCCCATGCATGGACGAAGAACCTCCCCCATGCCTAGAACTCTTTCCCCCATTAGGCCCTATTTCAGTTTCCCTTGCAGGGCAGGATTGGGGGAAGCTACCTACTAGGAGTGGGTCAACTATAGGCCGCTCTAAGTGGGTGTGGGTATCCAGACAGCTGCTTGGCCAGTGTAGCTATTCCTTCAGGGAGGAAACTGAGACTGGGGGTGGGCCCATTTGGGTACCTGGCCTAGGATTGTGCAGTAGATAGGCCTCTGGCTTCCCCCAGTTTAGGACTAAATATCCCCAACTAAGGGTTGAGGTCCCGCAGTCTGGACAGACAGACAGCTAGTCAAGAGCTTGATGGCCAGTCACCTAACTGTTCTACTACTATAAGAAGTCCTGAGGCTCAGAGGAGCCACAGCAGCAGGAATCTAGGAAGCTGCAGGTGAAGGCTGGCCAGGTCATAGGACTAGCTTCTTCATAGTTCTATGTGATAGCCAACAACCCAGCTTGGTCCAGCTGGTTGGCTCCTCTCATCACATTTTCAACATTTTATACTGCAGGGGAGAGGCTTGAACTCCAGTAAGAGGAAATGTTTGTCTTTTGGCAGAGGGAGGGGGGATCTTAACAACATCATTTACTGTGTATTTTTCTGTAACAAGCAGTATCCATGTTCAGTTTAAATTAGGGAAAAGCACACTAAGTGTGAAGAGGATACTTGGCCTTCAAACCATCACCCAGACTTAAGGTCTGCAAGCATCTGGGGGTTTTTTTTGTTTTTTTTTTGTTTGTTTGTTAGCTTGCTTTTGAGCATGTTAAGGGACAGCTTCAAGTAAATTATGAAAGTTGAGTTACTGTCCTGAAAGTGATAGACCTAGAGAGTCCAATGCCACCATTATCCCTAACAGGAAGAATCCTTCTAAAGCCCCCCCTCCACTGTTATCCAACTTTTAGATGAGTGTCTGGTGCTCTGATGGGGCCAAGATTTTTTAAAAAATCAAGTCAAAGAACACTAGAAGGAAATATAATTATCTGGACATGATGGCACCCACTGGCAATTCTGGAGGCTGAGGCAGGAGGATTACAAGTTTGAGGCCAACCTGGGCATCTCAAAATAAAAAAGGGTTGGAGATATAGCTTAGTGGTAAAGTGCCCTTTGGTTTGATACCCAGTACCAATAAATTAATAAATAATAGGGCTGGGGATTTTATTCAGTGGTAGAGTGTCCCTGGGTTTGTATTCTTTAACATATTTAGAAATTATAAAATACTTTGATAACCAGGCACATTGGTACACACCTGTAATCCCAGGGACTCTGGAGGCTGAGACAGGAGGATTGCAAGTTCAGGGTCAACCTGGGCAACCTAGACCCTGTCTAAAAGTACTGGGGTTTTAATTCAGCAGTAGAGTACCCTAGGTTCAATCTCCAGTACCACAACAAAAACTTTTATGGTACATGGGAGGCTGAGGCAGGAGAATCAGTAAAGTCCAGGAATATAAAGCCGGCAAGAAACCCCATCATATCAATGAAAAAAGACAACTTCTTGAGACTGAGGTTGTAGCTTAGTGGTATAGCACTTGCCTAGCATACGTTAAGGATCTGGGTTTGATCCCCAGCCCCATAAAAGAAATAGTAAAGGTAATTTCTAATCTCTCATATTAGCAAATACATATGCAACTATGTGCATATAAACATTTTTTTCCCCCAGTGGGGATACCTAGTGGTAGCAATGTTGGGGCTGCAGACACACCTTCTGGGGGATAATTTGATGATAGTGGAAAAAAGAAATTCCTGCCAGAAATGATAGCACATGCCTGTAATGCCAACTTACTCTGGAGGTTGAGGCTGGAGAATGGCAAGTTTGAGGCCCACTAGGGCAATACAGTGAGACCCTCATCTCCAAAAAAAAAAAAAAAAAAAAAAAGGTCAGGCATGGTGGCACATGCCTATAATCCCAGCAGCTTGGGAGGCTGAAGCAGGGGGACTGCAAGTTCAAAGTCAGTCTCAGCAATTCAGTGAGGCCCTGAGCAACTTAGTGAGACCCTGTCTCAAATTAAAAAATAAAAAGGACTGGGGATGTTGCTCAGTGGTTAAGCACCCCTGGGTTCAATCCCTGGTATAAAAACAAACAAAACAAAACGGGGGGTGGGAAGAAGTACTGGGGATATAGCTCAGTGCTAGAGCACTTGCCTAGCATGTGTGAGGCCCTGGGTTCAATACCCAGTACTGGGAAAAAACAAAAATCAAACTAAATCAAACAAAACCCTTCCTTCTTGGATCCAAAATTTTTTCTTCTGGGAATTGTCCTTAATAACTACCAGGAAATTGGGGGAAATTTTCATAATCAATGATGGATGTCTGGGAGTTGTTAACTTCCAAAGGATCCCAGAAATAACCTAAATGCCCAGGCGGTCTCAGAGTGATGCTTGCAGAGGCATGGGAAACTGTTTTAATAGAGAAGGGTCTCCTGTAGTGATGTTGAGTGAAAATAGGTTTTGCAGAACAGCAGAATCATACTGAGTTTGTTAAAGAACACAGAACCAAGGTTGGGAAGGAAAGGCTCTATGATGTCTTGAGACAGGGACTCCCTTGGTTATTGAGACTGGCTTTGAACTTGCAATCATTCTGCCTCAATCTCCTGAGTTGCAAGGCTTACAGGCCACCCGGTTTCCATGATGTCTTGAATGGGGCTGTTTGCCCAGAAGGCACAGAGTACCAGGTCTGGACTGATGATTAATTCACAGGGTCTGCAGGTCCTTGACAAACAGAAGAGGCAGGACTGAATTGTATGTGCTGTGGGCTTAGTCCTGCAAGACTGAACTATTTGCTAGAAATGAGCAAACATGCAGATAAACAGCTGAAAGTCCTTGAGGTGCTTAGAATGAAACGGTAAGTCGAGTGTACCTGCCACTGTATACAGAATAAAGAGGCTGAGGTTATTCTGGATCTGAACCAAGGGTCATTCTTGAAGTTGTATGGGATTTGGAGCAAATGCCCTGTGGTCCCCATCCTTCCCAAGTCCCTGCTGCTTGAGGCTACCTGGGAGAAAGGAAGGAGTGACCTGTTGGCTGAATCAGAACCACTTCCTTGCAGACACTGTGGCATCAATGCAGAGCCAGAAGAGCAGGGGGCTACTGGACCCCAACCATGTGCAGGAGGTGCATCTGCACAGAGTGGAGTCCATCAGTGACCTGCACAGTGGAGGTGAGTGGGGGCAGGGGTAAGAGATGAATGCACTGGAAGATGTTCTGCTGCCCTCCTTATGTTTCATCCTCCCCACAGGCTCCCTTCGTCCCTATTTGGCTGAAGAGGTGCGGCAGTGGGATGAGCTCCTAGGTGTCTTGCCACCATCACTGTGTGCCCAGGCTGGCTGCAGCCCAGTGTGTGGCCGTGGGGGATTCCTGTTACTGCTGGCACTGCTGGTGCTCACCTGCCTGGCCCTTGCCATCCTGGCCATCTACCTGAGCGGTAGGGAGAGAAAGCTGGTGGGAACTGAGGGCCAGGCAGTAGGCATTGGGTGGCTCTTTGGAAGGAGCAACTACAGATGCTGCAGCAATGAAGGGTGGGTGGGGGGTCAATGGGAACTCTTGAAGCTGGGCTGATTGGGGAAGGTCTGGGCAAGCAATATGGTCTGACAGGTTCCACAAATGGCTGTACATTCCCAGTGCTGCAGAGTGAATCCCTGCGGGTCCTAGCACACACACTGCGAACACAGGAGGAAACTCTGCTCAAACTTCGTCTAGCCAGTCTAAGCCAGCTGAGGAGGTTGAACTCCAGTGAAGCCCGAGCACCCAGCTGAGATGCCATTTGAACCAGAAGCCTGGGTTTATGTGGGGGAATAAAGCAGCCATTGGCAGGCCTCTCCTCTCCCAATGCTGGTCTACATTACTTCCTTGGTGAGATTTTTGTACAAGAGCCTTTTGTGACTCTATAGTTGCCTGCCTCTCTCTCCTGATCTCTTCAGGCCAAGCCCAGCTAAGCCTTCTGAAGCCAAGGGCCTGCTTTGGGTGGCTTAAGGTCAGGATGGGCACCAGCCTCCTGGCTCCTGTGACCTGTCAGCACCCTCTGGCTACCCATAGATAGAAGGTTCAGAAGTCTAGAAATAGCTGCCCCCATTGCAGTCATTGCCAGGCCTCCCAGTGGGGGGTCCAACCTCAGTTCTCAAGGACAGGTTGGGTTCTGAGTTGGGATTAGAGAGCTACTTGATGAGAGGGCAAAGGTGAGATGGAGGAGACCCAGCTGGGCCCAAATTCTGGATGGTGGATGGGGAAGGAGAGCAGGCTGAAAATACCCAGGAGTCAAGACACAAGAAACTGAACATTATGTTTAATTATCTCTTTTAATCTTTAAAACCCTGCACAAATTCATTCCAGGTCTCTTTGCTTCCACACCTCTATGGTGGCACCTGTTCAGATGCCGATCCCCCAAAGTAGGTCACCCCAGGGGAACAAGTCCTAAAAAACAAAAGGGACAGCTTCCCTACTGCCTACCCTGGGAGAGGCACACATTTGGCCTCACCTGAGAAAGGGCAGGAAGAGGCCACAGGGTTGAGTGCAGGGACAAAGGCCAGGGTTCCAAGGGTCCTGACCTTCCACTCACCCACCCTATATCTGTTTTTGGTTTTGCCATTAAAAAAATAAAGTGACAATCACTGGCAGAGACCAGTTCTTGCACTGTCTTCTGTTAAAAATATGGGCGAGAATGCGGATAGTCTTCTCTTCAGCTGGTCCACTTCATAGGATGTCTGCCCGCTTATCCCTTACACGGCTGCGAGCCTTGGTCCGGGCTTTGAAGGCGGCAGCATTGTATAGGTGCTGGGGTAGGGGCAAAGAGAGCGATGTTGTGAGCCAGGAAGGGGAAAGCCCAGACTCCTTATGTAGTCTTTGCTGAGCTCCAGACCCCTAGGAAAAGGGAAGACAGGGAAAGTACAGGTGCCCAGGGCACAAACCTTCTCAAAGCGTGAAATTTTGCAGGCCTTCAGGGCAGTGGCATCCAGCACCAGCACTGGGCCCAGGCCAAAGATGTCACGAAGAAGCTCATTGTTCTGGGGACAAAGAAGGCAATAAACTCAGGACAGTCTGAAGCAGCCAAGTTGGGCAGCTCTCCCTGAATAGCCTCCCACCTGGAGATGGTGGTGCATGCCCGAACCCAGGACATCCTTGAAGGCAGCATAGATCCGGTGCCGAGCCCAGCTGTCCACATAGAGAACTTCAAGTCCAAATCGGATTGTCTCTTCCTCGCATTCACTGCCCTGCAGGGTAGAGGGGCCCACACAACTGGGCTTGGCTGCTATGCCTGGGGATACACTCATACTAGAACACACTCATTCTCACACGCACCTCAACGAAGTTCAGCACAGCGCGGAAAGTAGAGCGTTGGCGCCGGCGGTCAGCTTTGGCACGGTACTTGTTGCTGTCAGTGGCCAGAGTGCGAAGGGTACCACAGAGGGCCTCCATGTCCTCATAAACAAAGTCTTCCTGTGGGGGAGCAATGGAGGCGCAGGGTTGAAGCCTGTGAGCTCTATTGGCTTTTTTTTTTCTCCCTGTTGGCTCTTAACGTAAGTTACCCAAAGCCTTCCTCTCACTGAGTCCTCCTCTTCTCTCTCTCTTTTTTTTTTCCTACTGGGGATTGAACCCAGGGGCACTTAATCACTGAGTCACATCCCCAGTAGTCCTTTTTTGTATTTTATTTTATAGAGACAGGGTCTCACTGAGTTGCTTAGGGCCTCGCTAAGTTGCAGAGGCTGGCTTCGAACTCATGATCCTCCTGCCTCAGCCTCCCCAGTTGCAGGGATTACAGGCGTGCACCACTGTGTCCGGCAGTCCTTCTCATCTCTATTTGACTTCCCTCAGTCACTCCTTGGCCTCTGCCTACACAGGATACCTCTGCTCAAGGTCCCCATCACAGCCCCTAGCATGTGAGTCAATGTTGAGGCCATCTTCCCTGCATAATGATCCAAGGCTGCTCTGTTTCTATGGCATGCTCTGCATCCAGTTTGGGATGGGCAGTGGCACCAGCAGGCACCCCCCCAACCCCCACTGTCCCTCACACCTCAAGGTCCCGGGCGAGCTCAAAGAGCAATGCGATGGTTTCACCAGCAGCAATCCGCAGGTTCACACTTTCACTGGACAAGAGCTGGGGCAGCCGGGGCAGCTGCCTAGGGAAGGGGCATGCTAAGCTACATGTGTGGGTTGGGGGCCCCATGATGATCTCCTCCCATTCCCTGTGGACAGCTGCCCCTACCTGTTGAGGATGTGGCTAATATGGGTGCTGGGGCAGATGGTGAGCAGCAATGCCCAGGCCTGTAGGGCAGCACAGAGCAGCCCATTCAGACTGGCAGGGATCACAGGAGTTGTGGAACCACCTGTGCCACAGGACCGGCTGAAAACACCTTCCAAGCAGGCAAGGCAAGAGACCAGGTCCTAGGAACACAGGGAGGCAAGGGATGGGCTCAGGGACAGACCTATGGGTTTAGGTGTTATACCATTTGTGTCCAAAGGAAACTCACCTGGACATCAGCAGCAGCCACATAGCAACCCAAGCCAAGAGCAGAAGCGCACTGTTGGGAGGACAAAGGCAGTCCTGGTTAGGGAGTGAGTCCAGCTTCCCAGCCATGGGGCTCAACCCCCTTAGAGTAGGGGAGCCTGAACAGGTGAAACCCACCATTCTACTTAGGGATAAGATGGAGGAAAGGTTCTCTGGGGCTTGGGAACACTCACGTGGAGCCGGGCAGCAGGGCTAGCTGTGTTGTCACTGAGCACAGAGATCAGCAGGGGCTGCAGGCTGTGGAACAGCTCCTCACCTTTGGATCCAGGGCCCAGCTGCACACACAGCAGGCCTAGGACAGCAGCAGCCAGGGCCTGTTCCTCGCCCTTCCCTGCAGGATCCTTTCAGTTAGCCTAGGCAGCAAGAGTCAGCACCTGTCCAGTTAAGATTCCCCACGAATCCCAAGGGCCTAACCTTTCTTGAGGCACTTTTCCAGGGCATCGGCCAGTGTGAGGCTGCGCTCCAGCAAGAAGTCAGGGAGTAGGCGGGAGGCCAGGGCCAGGCGCAGGTTCTCTAGAGCTCCTTGCCGGGTCTTGGCACTAGGGAGGTAGAGAAGTGGGGTCATGGGGGCCAGCCTCCCTTTGGTCACATTTGGCATGGCAGGGCCCTGGGTTTAGGAGTTGGCTGACAGCCAGGAGTACCTCTTATCTGTGAGGCAGTCCACATATTCCTTCAGCTTTTCCTCAAGGTCTTCCTGCTGGCCCTGCTCATCCATGGCATCCCCCCCTGTAAGGCCAGTGGGTCAGCACCACTTCTTGCCCAATGGAGCCTGAGCTGAGCCCCAGCCAAACTACCACCTGCTCTCACCCAGGCTGTCCTCTGCTGTGGTGCTGAGAAGGCTGGGGCAGTCACTGGTGGTGCTACGGGCCTCACTGGCTGCCTCATCATCACTGGAACCTGAGTCAGGTTGGGCACTGCTCCGGGCACCTGAGGAGTGTAAAATTAGGGTATGTTTGTGGGGTACAGTGGCATGCACCTATAATCCCAACTACTCAGGAGGCTGAGGCAGGAGAATCCAAGTTCAAGGGCAGCCTTGGCAAATAGCAAGACCCTGTCTCAAAAAAAAAAAAAAGAAAGAAAGAAAAAAAAGTGGCTTGCTTCCATTGATAAGGGATGGCCTAGGCATATCTCACTCAACCTTGTGACCACACAAACAGAATGCTGCCCCCACCAAGCGAGGGAGCCAAAACTGAGGTGGCAGTACAAAGACTGATACAGCAGACTTGAGTGAGGAAGCAAGAAAAAGGGAAGGAGATCTATCTTTTGAAGATCATCAAGAACAAGGCCCAGCCTAGGGATAATGTGGCAGACTTGGTGGGAAGAGCCTCCCTGAGACGGAAACCTGTTTTAAGGAGACTGGGAGCCAGGTAGATGCAGAAGGGAGGGACTGCATGGGTCTCACTTAGGCCTATGGCCCAGCCTGGATTATTCCCCAAAGTGGGCAATACACAGGTCAGGGTCTTAGGTTATAGTTAGGCAGACCTGTGGGTTCAAACCCCAGATCACTTCTTCTTCTTCTTTTCTTTTTTTTTTTCCTATGCTAGGGAGCAAACCCAGGCCTGTGCATGCAAGGCAAATGTCTTATCACTGGTCTATACCCATGGTCCCAGGCTTTGAAGCCTCCATTTCTCTATCTGCAAAACAGAGATGCAAAAGTATCACTTTAAGGTGGAACAGATGAAGACAAGTGATTTGTTATGGCTCTGCTGCAGACCAACAAATTCATCAAGCCACCTATAAGTTCTGAGGGCAAAAGCCCAGCCTTCTACTGGATGTGCTGGGTACCCTGTGCTTAAGTATATTGTCTTCTGAGCTTCCTTTGGTCCACCCAGGACCTTCAGCTAACGACCCTGGAAGAACAGAAAGTGCCACCTAAAAAAGGTGAACACAGGGAAGTCTCCAGCGACATTCTCCCTGTATGTGTTCTGTCCAAGGCTAAGTGTAGATGTTGGTAAGGGTGGCAGAGCCCTGGACAGGTTCTGATGACTAGGCTGGCCCTATATCTCTGGAACTACTTATATTCCTTTGCCTGTAGGAAAAAATCCAGCAGGCACACTGGCTCCTGCTCACCTCTTCTCTACCTACCTGCAAAAGTAGCCCAGCCTTCTCTCATTTGCTCCACTGTGTTATGATTCCTGCAGTTGCCAGGCCTCTGTACAACCTGCTGTCTTTCCATGTTCTCTCTTCTCACCTTCTCAGAACTCACCCAGAGGATCTTCTTCCATGTGATTTCCTAAGTTCCTCAGTCTAAGGCCACTCAGTGAAAAAGTTTCAGCACCAGTCCCTGTGGAACTGTCACTACCCTATTGAGTATCTCTCACCCAAGCCCCATTAAGGCAGTGGCCAGTTCAAAGCTGTGCCGGCCCCAGCACCCTGTCGCATCAGAACAAACATATGTGTTTACTTCAACAGGACAGGTTCCTGGTTGAGGCTGATAAGCAAGTACTAAGACTGCCTCAGGCCCTAGGGTATTCATTCAGTCTCCTGACAGGAATCGCCAAGGCCCCAATTCTGTAGCTTCCCACTCGCATCTCACCTCTTTCAGTCCTGGGAGTAAGTTAGGCATTTACCAGCCTCCCGTCCAGTCCACCAAAGGACACGGACTTGGCAAGGAGGCTAGTTTCGTGCTCTGTCCAGTGGGTTTATCCACCCCAGCAGGCAACTGGAGTGGAGAGGCAGTAGGAAAACCAATGTCCAGAGGTACTGGTTGAGTCACCACCGAGAGCGCGGGATCCCGACAGGCATGCTCAAGTTGGGTGCACACGTGGCCAATGCCTGCTCTGGCACGTGCTGGCCTCAGTAGAGTTCCGGGAGGCTAGGCTAGGCTAATCAAGAGGGGTTCCCCGCCCTAGGACCCTCGGGGACGCGACAGAGACCCATGCAGGGCCTCTACTCGCTGCTCAACAGCTGCCTGGCGCCAACTCACCTCCACGGCGCTGGCCGCCCTTGCGGGGCGCGTTGCCCTTACGGGCGCGGGGCATGACGGGAACTGGGTATCGGGGGGCGCGGGGTCAGGGACCCGGCGGGCGGGGGCTCCAAACCAGCGAGATGCTGGCTGGTGCGCTGGGCTGAGACTTGGACAGACGACGGGAGCCACACGCCGCGCGCGCCACCATCTTCGCGAGGCGCCCCGCCCTGCCAAACGGGTCGCTGGGAAGGCGAGTTCCCGGCCACCTGGTTCAGACACACATCCACGGCACCGAAACTACTATTCCCAGGGGGCTGCGCGCACAGATTACGGCCGGCCGGCTAGAAGTAGAGCACCACGGTAGTCGCAGTCACTCGTGGACCCACAAGCCGTGCCCGCCCTAGCTGAACTATGCACCCACAATGCCCTGCCCGCCTTCCAGCTTCGCGCCGTGCACAACTGCACAGTCTTTAACTCTGAAGTTTCCCTCCACAGATAAGGCACTACGGCAGGACCGGAGTTTTAGGGCCCTTGCAGCGGGGCGCTTGCGCAAAGGCTCAGGACTAAATCCGGGGACCCTGAGAAGAGTTTGGGGCTTGGTTGTTTAGGGAGAACAAACAGACTCTTATCCGCAATGAAAGAAAGTAACTTTATGATGAAAGCAGAGTGCAGACTGTAAAACTCAAGAAAGGGTGACGGGAGGACCCTGGCGGGTAGAGCTTCCAAAGGCGGAGGCGGGCGAAAAGAATGCACTCGCCAGAGTCAGACAATAGTGGTAGCTTGATTTTATTGGAATGTGTGTCCTGGGCGAAATCTCTAGCCCCCCGGGGGTGAAAGTCAGAGTGGGAGAGCCAGGAGAAATCCCACGTGGCTTTGGCTGCTCAGGGTTTTTATACAGAGGAAGGGGGTCAAGGGGTTCTGCCCAGGAAAAGGTGGACCCAAGGTGGACGTCAGGGTCAGCAGGTGTGCCTCATTGGTCACTTCTGGCACAGTGTGTTGCTAGGTGACCATGTTCCCTCCCCCTGCAGCCGCCCAATTAGACCTAACACAGACAACAGCTTAGCGCTTAGAGATCTTATCCCAGATCTCTTGGGACCAAGGCCCCTGATGGGCCTCCTGTGACTTCTCTGTGGACCCACTAAGGTGTAAGGTGTAGGAACAAAGTCTGGGCTGGCAACCCTAACCAACTGGAGCCCTGACTTTGCCAGAGGCTGCTTTGTGTCATGTGGAGTCCGATGATCTCGGACCACCCCCTTTTTAAAAAAAAATTATTATTATTATTATTTTTTTTGGAACCAGGGATTGAACTCAGGGACACTCGGCCACTGAGTCACATCCCCGGCCACTGAGTCACATCCCCAGCCCTATTTTGTATTTTTATTTAGAGACAGGGTCTCACTGAGTTGCTTAGGGCCTCGCTAAGTTGCTGAGGCTGGCTTTGAACTCGCGATCCTCCTGACTCAGCCTCCCAAGTCACTTGGATTACAGGCGTGCGCCACCACGCCCGCCCTAACACTTCGTTTTTTTTTTTTAATATACTTTCGTTGTTGATGAACCTTCATTTTATTCTTTTATTTATACGCGGTGCTGAGAATCGAGCCCAGTGCCTCACACATGCCAAGCAAGTGCTTTACCACTGAACCACAACCCCAGCCCGGACCTTTGTTCTATAAGTGTTTTTTTTTTTGGCCCTTTCCATCCCCTCAGAGATCCCACGGAAGTTGGGTGTATGCTTGGGAAGGTTGATTGTAAGCTGAACAGAGCAAAACAGGGAGTTCCTCCAGTACTGGGAAAGTGGCAACAGGGACAAGAAGAGGCAGGAGCAGGGACTCCTGGCTTTAGACTGCTTACTTAGGCCCTGGCCTGGGCTCCTGGCAGGTAGGGCCAGTCCAGCCCCAGTAACAGTGGCAGCTGAAAGACTCCCAAGCTCTAAGGCTGCCATCTGGCTTCAGGTGCAGAAAAGTTTCCATTTTTCCTGGGTCTCGCTGGGCACAGTGCCCATGGCCATGGCATTGCTGGAGACTGCAGGCTGTGGCTGCCCTGGTCACATTGATCACATAGGGGCCTAGGGTGCTCACCAGGTAGTCATGAAGATGGCAGCACTTCTCCTGAGGAGAAAAGAAAGGATATGTCATGTTCTTGCTCCATGGACTTGACCAGACCTCTCCCCTACCCTGGGCCTCAGCATGTGCTGCATGACAGGCTGAAAGGGATAATGCTCACCTTAGAACTGGAGAAGCTCAGGTCCCCCCAGAGCACCACGCCGACTGCCCCCTGTGCTGCACCAGGTCATTCTAGAGGCAAAGAGCTGCTAAGCCAGGCTGGGCTGGCTGGATCCATCTGGGTCCACCTTCATGATCAAGAAACTCTCAGGTTCACTGTCACAATCTGATTCTACCTCTAGAGTTGGGTGCCTTTGCACTGAGTCTCTGAGGGATTTGCATGCCCTCCACTCAGAATGACTCTCCTTGAACCAGGACTCCAAAGGCTGAGTCCTGCTTTACCCTTCCAGATCTTCTGACAGAGTTATGGGTTCCTTCAGATGTTCCAGGATAGGGCTTCCCCCTAAGAACCCCTCGATCAGGACCTCCCCTTTAAATGAATGTTGTCTCCTTAAGACTTTTGTAGGACAGGACCATGCCTCTTAATGCAGACCCTTAGATCTCAACTTCCACTTACCTGTGACAGGAACTTCCCAAACTTCCGGTGTGTGAAGTGAGCATAGGCCAGGACAGGCAGAGGATGTGTGTGTCCAACATGAGCCACACGAAAGGCCTCCTCCAGACAGTGTTGGACAAAGGCCTGGTGGTGAGCAGGTGGCAGCCTGGGTGGGAGATAGATGCTGGGGAAGATAGCACTGGAGGCAACCCAGAGCCAATGCAGTTGGGTGTTGCAGGCAAGGGTGGCTGCATGGCAGTGGCCTGTGTAGTTGGAAGCCATACCATGCCAGCCATTGCCACAGGTTGGGTAATGATAGAAGCCCCAAAGTCCATGGGGTCGCAGTGCCTGGCCCAGCTGCAGTGTGTCCTCCATCAGTGCAGGGCTGCCTCTTCAAAGCCAGTATGGGCTTTGTGGAACTGCTCTTGAGGGTGTAAGTCAGGGAATGCCTGCTGTGCCCAAGCCCAGGAGGTTGCCTGGTAAGTATGTCAGTGGCCCCAGTTCCCAGCCCAGAGAGGACACCACTCCTCCCAGTCTAGCACTGCCAGGCCAGCAAAGCTGGGTTCTAGACTATTGCAGATATGATGGGCAGCCTGTGCCAGGTGGTGGTCTAGGGGCACAGCCTGGGGGATGCCCCCATTGTGAGCTGTGCCCCTGGGCCCAAAGTAGGGATAGAAGCCAAGCTGGTTCTTGTAGAAGATGGAGATGTCTGGCCATGGAAAATCTGTCCATGGTTGGCTACGATGCCCAGGGCTTTGAGTGGTAAGTGCACACCAAAGTGGGTCTTACAGTGTGCTGAGGGTACATTCCATAACACATAGAAGGGGTGATCAGGAGCCTGTGGTAAGGGCTGGCCACACCCCAGGCACAGGGCCAACTCCATCATCAGAGCTGGGCCTAGCTGCATGGTCATACCCAGAGATGGAAACCTGCAGAAAAAAAGGAATATGAGCTTGGAGTTCACAGCCATGCCTTCTGCACATCAGTAAGAGCAGGGAAAGCTCCCTAGCTCCTCCCCACAAGGATGGGAGTTGGGAAAATGATGGTTTCCAAGGTATCCGATAGGCCTCGCAGAGTAGCCACGCCCCAAAGTGGTCTGGGTAGTGCCCCTCTAGTGTTCTGCATCACTGTCAAGGCACCACTGTGTCCTCCCAGACCTCCCCCCACCACAGCTATCACAAGTTCTCTTCTTTCATCTCCCCATCTTGTTCCAGGCTCCAAGAACACTCAGCTCTTACCACCTTGCATGCCTCACCTAATTCCTACTCCAGACTCAGGTCTCTGCTATGATATCATCACCTCTGGGTCTTCTGAATCCCTAGAGGGAGTGAGGGCACTTGTGCTCCCAAAGCCTCTGTACTTCCTTGTCCCACAATAGATCCTGACACGGTATGCCCATTTGTCCCCTTGAATGGGACTTGTATAATTTCCCATTGCCTATACCCAGACCAGGGCCAGACACAGTAGGGCTCAGTGAATGGTAAAGAGTGAATGAATGGGAAAAGGAAGAGCCATTCTGTTCCCTGGGCCTGGCAGGTTAGGTAGGCAAAGGACAGGTGTCACCCCATCAATGGCCCCAGAGCCAAGTTGATCCCAGGACTTTTTCAGGGATAGGGAACTTGAAAAGTGAGGGTGGAGATCAACAAAAAACTGTCACAGCTACACTCAACAGAAGCTTTTATTCAACTACATTGTTGGCTCTAAGCCAGAGCTATTGGAGCGACCACATTTGGCCTCCCTCATACCCAGGAAATATATCCAGGCTAAAGCTGTTCCCAGGGACTAGGGGCTGAAGTATGGCCAGTGGGCTGAGGCTGGTACTGTTCTGGGCAGTCCAGTAACTTAGAAGGACAGTGCCTTGTCCCAGGGGGCCCTTAGATATTCTTTTCCATCCAGAATATGGGGCATCCCCTGAGGTCTTGGTATTGTGTCTCCAGCAGGTTTGGAAGGGGCCCTACCAGAGATGGGGGTGAGGTGGGCAGAGGGGGTGGTGGTGGTAGTGGAGGCCTCTTAGGTCCCCTTGGGGCTACTTGGGCAGTCAGGCTAGGGACTTTGCAGGGTGGCCGGGAAGAAGGGGCCCTAGGGAAGGCCTGGAGCAGGGTGGAGGGTAGCCGTTGGCTGGTGAAGACCAGGCCCTGAACAGGCTCACCCAGCTGGTAGCCCAGGTGGGCATAGAAGTACAGCTGATCATGAGTGGTGAGGTGCAGCCGGCGGAAGCCCCGGGCCCGAGCAAAGACCTCCAGGCCCTCCATGAGACGGCGGCCAAAGCCCCGGCCCCTAAGGGCCCGGGCCACCACCACTGTTTCCACCAAGAGGCTCTGGGGAAGGTCCAGCACACGTGACAGACGGGCATGACCCACCACAATGGGGGCTGCTTTGGGGGTGAGACCGGGGCTCAGCAGCATCAGGCAGAGAGGGAAGGCATCTGAGGACTGGCCCAAGGAGTGTAGGCGAGAGGCACGGCTGCGGGGCCACTGGTCATTGATGAGGTCAGCACAAGCATCCAGGAGCTCAGGTCGACAATGCACAGGCTCCAGGGTCAACTCAGCCAGGCTGGGGAGTGGGGTCTCCTCTGGCTGGTGTTTGGAATCCAGGGTCAGCTCAGCTGGGTCAGATTGGAGGGTCATCTCTAGATGGCATGTGGAATCCAGGGTCAGCTCAGCTAGCCTGGGGTTCAGGGTTAGCTCTGGTTGGTGTATGGGATCCAGGGTTAGCTTGGTCAGGTTGAATCTCAGGATCAAATCTGGTTGGCATGCAGGATCCAGAGTCAGTTTAGCTGGACTGGTACTCAGGATCAGCTCCATCCAGTGCACAGGGTCTGGGGTAGAGGTCAGCGTAGCTGGGCCAGGGGCTCAGAATGAGCTCTTGCCTACTTGCAGGATCCAGGCTCAGCTGAGTCAGGCTGGGAGCCAACAGCACCTCCTGTTAGGTTGCAGGTGGCTCAGTGCCAGGCTGGAGATTAAGGCCATAGTCTTCAGGCAGTGGTATCTCCTCAGACAGCAAGGGCTCTCCTCCTGTGAATAACAGCCAGGCTGGGCTGTGGCAGGAGGACACAGTTTGAGCAGAGAAGGACTGATGAGTGCAAAGGGGGACATGCATCCTGGAACTGGGGAGTGATGGGCTGCACCAAATTCACTTGATGATACAGGTGGCCTGAAGAGACCCATCCTTTATACCTGGGGGAGATGACTCAGGTGGAGAGCAGGGTGGATGGATCCATGTGTCCTGACACACACTGGAGGAAGGCTGAGAGTAATGGTGAATGCTGACTTGATAGCTGGGGCAAAACCCATGGGTCTTGGCCTCTACCCACTATGGCTACAAATTTGTCCTCCCTAGAACCTCACTGTGTAAGGATGCTCAACACAGTCAATACCTGCTGGCCATTTTATTTCGCTATGGCTGGCTGACCTTGCATACATAAGGTGCAAACCAGACATCATGCCTCCTGATCACACCCACCTGAGGTTTTCCTTGGAGGAAACACTGCCCCCAGGAGTTCCCCTGTCCCTTCCTTCTCCCTACATGTAAGCTCTCCTTCAGCTCCCAGCCTTTTCAACTACCTGGGCCATACCTTCGGCCTTGGTGACCTTTGGACCCCATGCACACACCCATCAGGCTCAGCTTCTCCTCTCTCTACTGCCTTTTTGGCCTGGGGCCCAAAGCCCATGGCCCCCTCTCCAACTCTGCCCAGTTCAGAAGACTTTGGGCAGGGACTCAACTGTCCCCACAGATGGAGAAACCAGCACAGGGCCTAGCCTACAATCAAACATAATATTGCTTCTGCAGGCCTGGTTCCCTCTGGCCTGAGTTTTGTAGCTACTCTAGATAAGGACCACAGCTTCCTTCCTTTATTCACTGAGGTGCCCAACGGCTACCTGGTTGGGGGCCCAGATCTCCTGTGCTCAAACACTATTGTTTGCCCACCTTATTTCAGGTCCTGCTGGCAGGAGGGTCTACACTGAAGGATTTCCTGCACTGGGTGAGCAGCTGGGCCCCATCTCTCTACCTTTTTTTTTTTTTTTTTTTTTTTGGTACTGGGGATTGAACCCAGGGGCACTCCACCACTGAGCCACATCCCCAGCCCTATTTTGTATTTTATTTAGAGACAGGGTCTCACTGAGTTGCTTAGGGCCTCGCTAAGTTGCTGAGGTTGGCTTTGAACTCGAGATCCTCCTGCCTCAGCCTCTCAAGTGCTGGGATTACAGGCGTGCACCACCGCGCCCGGCTCCCCACCTCTCTACTCTTGCTCCAGACAGTGCCTCTTGACTCCCCTTCCCCACCTTCCCTGAGCTTGAGGACAATCCAACACCACTAGTCAATAACAGGAATCTCCTCCCCTCACATTACATCCCACTCATAGGGCTCTAAGCCCCTCACCTGCATCAGCCGCCTAGGCGGCAGCAACAGCAACAGCAGCACCTCTTGGTCTGGAGGGAGTAAGTCCCAGGATCCGCCCCTAGGCCTGTAGTTTCAGGCCGCCAGTGCGGCTTAACCCGTTCAGTGCCAACCCCACCCACTGTGAGAGGGGCTAGTCTCTGGATCTTTAAAATGCGGCCGCACTGTGTCCCGTGCCCGGGCTAACCCTTAACCTCGCCTGCCCACTCCCCTGGATCACAGACGGTGGAATTTGGGGGGTGGAAGCTTCAAAAATTTGACTCTGTGGGTGGGGATGGCTCAGTATGTTCTAGGAGAGAACAACCACGCAGCGAGGGCGTGCAAGAAGACATAGCTAGTTGGGGACCATACGCGCGGGAAGCACCGACAGGCAACTACTGGGGTGGGGTGGGGTCGGTACTGACATGTTGATGCCGAACTCCGGGATGTTCCGCGTCCTCACTTCGCACAGCTCGGTGTCTCACTGTCCCTTGCTCAGACTCCTCGGTCGGTCCGCGCTGGCCCCCAGCGGTGTGGCGGACGAACTGCAGCAGTCTCAACACAGCACATCTCCTAGTCCTAAATCTCCCGGGGTGGTCAGACCCTTAGCCTACACGCGAGCGTCCCCGCCTAGGCCCCGCCCCTGGTTCTGCGCGTCACAACACTGAGCCGGCGCAGATTTAGTCTCTGCCCAGGCGCTGCCTCTGCTATTATTGCTGCCCCTGCAGAACCAAAAGGTTTCAGGCGGCTTGGCTTCCTCCCAGGCCCGCCTCGTGAGGGTCCCGCCTCCGGTCCTCTGCATCACCGTTTTGGCCCCGCCTCAATTTGGCTCCGCGGAGGCCCAGCCCCGAGGCCCACACGTCACTGCTTCAGCCAGGCTCAGGCCCCTCCTCCAGAGGACTCCGCCCCGCCCCTGCCCCCGGCTCAGGTTCGTCGCGTTTTGTCTAGGCTCGGGTAGATCTCTAGACCCTGTGCAACTTACTTAGATCAGGTGGAACTTCCTGGAATTTGAACCCACACTGGGAAGCAGCCGCCCTCAGGCAGACTTTAAACTTAAGGCAAAGAGACGAAATTTCTTGCCGTGTGCTGCCCAGGGCCTGCCCATTTTAGGCGCTCAATAAACAGCTAAGTAAATCATGATTGCTTTATTTGCTGGGTTGTGAGGGGCTGGTGCTTCTTAGCGGATTCAGAGTTGTGCAAGGCTGGTTACCTTCAATACACAGTAGGCGCGAAAGGGCTCTATCTCTGGAGACAGCCTGGGTTTGAATCTCAGCTTCCTCTCTCTCTCTCTCTCTCTCTCTCTCTCTCTCCCCCTCCCTCTCTCCCTCCCCCTCCCTCTCTCCCTCTCTCCCTCTCTCTCTCTCGTACTGTGGATTGAACCCAGTGGCGCTAACGTGCTGAGCTACATCCCCAGCCCCTTTAAAATTTTTCATTATTTTATTTTTAAGATAGGGCCTCCCTAAGTTTCTGTGACTGATCTCAAACTTGTAATTCTCTTGTCTCAGCCTCCCACGTTGCTGGGATTACAGGCATGCGCCACCATGCCTGACTCAGCTTCTCTCTTTTCTTGCTGTACAACCTTGAATAAAAAGTACTTATGCTGCCTGTGGGTGCCTCAGTTTTCTCACGGCCTCATTTTAAAGACTGAGTTAACCCCCTCAACATGCTTAGCACATGGCCTCGCACAGAGGAGGCACTGGGTGAATTCAAAGGCTTGGAATAGTGTCTCTGGAGTTGTTTGTGACCTTTCTAAGTAGACACATGTGGACACGGAGTGGAAGGTATCTGCTCCTGGTTTCTAACTCCTTATGTGACTATCTGGGTCTGAGTGTGCATGTGCAGGGCATATGTTCGTGATGGTGACTGAGTGTATGACTGTGATTCCCATGACAGTGCCAGTATTTGAGGAAGCTATGGCCAGTTGCAGAGTGCATTAGGTGCTCAATGTGTGCAACTGAATGTGGCCATTCATCATATGCCCCACTGCTCGCACCACTCTCCATGCCAGCCCCGGTAGCAGTGACATTTGAACTCCATAGCCATCTGTGTCTTATCCTCAAGTGAGAGGGCACCCTTCAGGGTCAAGGACCTGCCACCAGGCATGAGCTGGATGGAGAAACTGGCAGGATTGAGGATGAGGAGAGCTTCAGGGTGGCTGGAACGACGGGCACAACGGCCATGGCCAGAGCACAGGGCTTGACTGCAAAGAAGAGCTCCACTGGTCACATTCAGGATGAAGGGCCCCAGGGTAGTATCCATATATTCCTTGATGGCCTGGCATGATTCCTGGGTGGGAGGGAGAGCATCAGGAAAACTACAGCCATGTACAGGTCCACCTAGGGCATCAGGGCACTCACCTTCTGGCCAGCCAGGACTTCAGGGGTAAAAAGGGTAGGCCAGGGTTTTCCCAGTTAGTGTGAGCCACCCACCAGCCAGTTCTCAGGCCTGAACTTACCTTGGTCCTTGTGTTTTCCCAGCTCACCCAGAGCACCACTCCTGCTGCCCCCTGGGCTGCACTCTCCCCCAGGGTGTGCTCCAACTCCTCCTGGGAAGGAGCAAGCACAGCTTTTGGGGCCTCCTACCCTGCAGCAAACTGCTGTGACACCACTGGACGGGACAATTTATATCCCACCCAAGTCTACTTTAGCTCTGGTAGCCAGATGAAAGCCTGTCCTTGCTCTGGCTTACGAGTGCCATGAAGACAGAGACTAGATCCTTCTAATAAATGCTGAATCACCTATGCTTAGTACAGAACTTGGTACAAAGTAGATAAATGTGAGAATGGATAAAAGTGTCCCAAGGCTGTGTGGTCTCAGTTGGGCTGAAAAAGTAAGTAGGCCACAGTAGACTCACCAGAGGCAGAAGTTGGTTTGTCATGTCATAGAAGATCTGGATGTAGGGCAGCACCAGCAGACTGGGGTCCCTGGCAGCCATACCCACACGGAATGCCTCACTCACACGATGACGTACATACATCTGTGCCTTCCTGGTGCCCGCCAACACTGCAGGAAGGTAGATACTTGGGTAGAGGGCACGGCTCTGGTTCCAGAGCCATCCTAGCTGATCGTTCTGGGCACAGATGCCTGGTGGGCATTTGCCTGTGTAGTTGGGCCTTAGAAAGTCATAGTTGTAGCAGTTAGGGAAGCCATAGAAGCCCCAGAGGCCATGGGGATGCAGTGCCTGTCCCAACTGGAGGGTGCCTGCCATCCAGGCCTGTGCAGCTTTCTGGAACTGGTCCTGGGCTTCTGCCTCTACCCAAGTTTCTGGCCAGTCAGGATGTTGCGCCCGTACCAGTGCCCGTGAGCGCTGCCGGTAAATGTCCCTGGTATCCCAGTTGAAGGCCCAGCGTGGGCGCCATGCCTCCCAGTCGATCACTGCCAGCCCTGAGAAGTCAGGTTCAGGCATGGCAGCCTGGATATCCTGGAATGTGCGGGCCAGGTGGGCATACAGGCTAGCATTCTGGGGCAAGCCACCAAATACAGGCTCCCCAGTAGGTGTGTAGTAGGGATAGGTCCCAAGTTGTGTGCTATAGAAAATGGTCATGTTAGGGCCACGGAAAGTCTGTCCCCGATTGGCTACCACATCAAAGACACTGACATCCACATCCACTCCATGGGTCTCCAGGCACCCCTGTGTGTTTGCATTCCAAACCGTGATGAAGGGCTGGTTGGGTATCGCAGGACCCCTGGAGCCTTGTGCCATGTAGAGTAAGGTCAGCAAGAAGGTACAGATGCGAAACAGGTGGATTGCAGTGGCACCGGGTGGGTCTGAGGAAATCTGGCCAGGGGAGACAGAGTTGAGGGCAGGCCTCAAACTCTCACCCCTGCTCAGGACAGGTGGGCTGAGCCCCTTGCCATTATTCCTTCTCTGCTCTGGATTTAATTAAACATTGACCTGTAGGGCTCAGGAAGGGAAGAGGGCAGAGGAAAGGCATGGAGGGGATCACTGCCACTGGAGGACACATCAGAATCACCTCAGGGACCAGGAGTCTGCCATCTCCTCCCATAAATCTTGCCCTGGCCTAACCTTGCCCACCCATGTTCCCCAAGGGCCAAGGAAACCATGACATCTGTTCAGGGAAGGGAAGCTGAGAGTCGGGTCCCTCAGCCCCAGACTGACCAGACAGAAGGTGGAGGCCCTTTCTTGTCTCTTCCACCAGAAATTCTGGCAGTCACTGGAAGTAGGGATGCTCAGTGACCAAGAACAGGTCAGCCCAGCCCTCTTGTATACCCACCAGTCTGCCCGATTGTCCCTGCTAACCTCAGAGGTGAAGGGCCTCATCCTCCAAACTTCCTGATCGTGGGGTGGTGGCCTAGGAAAAACCTGGCTGTCCACACTCTGGACTCAGCTGCACCAGAAACACCCGGAGGAGAAAGGAACTGCTGGAAATTCTGAGCTTTTGTAGGTGGTCACTCCACCCTTCAGGGGCGGGCCTTGATGGGGGTGGGCCTTTTAGGGGGTGGGGCTGGGGCTGAGCCAGCAGTGGGCCCTCCCACTCTGACAGCACGAAGGCAGGGCTTTGTGGCTGGAAGTCGTAGGTGGTGGCAGAGGCAGCTGGGCTGGCCTGTCTGCGGTCCTGGAGTCTGGATGCCTGAGGATTATAGACTCGCAGAGTGTACTTTCTCCAAGCCACTGCATGATGACATTGGTAGGCGCCTAGGCACTCTCAGCTTTGTGGCTCTCTTCCTCCTTAAAACATTTGTTTTTCCTGTCCTGGGGATCCAACCCAGGATCTCATACATCCCTAGCCCCTTAAAACAATATTTTTATTATTGTTATTACTTCTGTGGTTTGAGACAGTGTTTTGCTGTGTTGTCCAGGCTAGTCTCAAACTCCTGGGCTAAACTGATATTTCTGTCTCAGCCTCCCAAATAGCTGAGACTACAGGCATATCCCACTGAGCCTGGCTAGAACAAAATTTTAAAATATATCTTACAACTGTGTTGGCATAAAGATGAATTTTATACAGATTACTTTCCTTATTATATATCCATTATTAGTGTATTTATATTTTTTCTTCCAATTAAAAAACTAAAAATATTTCTGTGGGTCACTAAGAGGTATTATGGCCCTTGGTCCTGTTTGTGTCCACTATGCCTTGTGCCTAGGTCATCCCTATTTAGGGATCTGTTTCTGAAAGGCACTGTGTTCGTGAAGCCAGGCTATGTCTTCACCCTTTGTATGTGTGCTGGGTTGTGTCTTTGTGAAGCTTCAGTTGGTGATCATCTAGACCTCTGCACAAATTCTGGGGACTTGAATGTGTAAGTGTGGGACTAAGTGCCTGAGACTGCATATGTGTGAGACCTTGATGTCTTGTGACCATGAGACCTCAAGTTTGTGTGACCCTGAGTGTGAGCAAGGATCTATCAGTGAACATATGCTTGCTTGTTCATATGTGGTTTTCCTTGTTCACTGATTCAGAAGTTGTTTATTGAGATCTGCTAGATGCTCAGGTCTGGTTAGGCTTGCCTTCTAGAGTGAGGTGAAGGAAAACACCAGGGTGAGAGTGCTATCTGGGCCTGCAGCTGTGCCTGAATCTAAGCCACTGAATCTCCAGTCTGGTGGCCACTGGAGCAATGACACAGTGCGCTACCATTTGGGCTTTGTCCTCCAGGCTGACTGGGCTGAAGAAAAGGAGGGCTTAGGGCATAGGGGACTATGGGGGTCATTAGCTGAAACATGTGCACAGGATTGAACAATAGAGATGGTGACTGATGATCTGTTCAGGAGAAAGAGTCTTAGTGGATGACTGTGTAGTCTAGAGAGATTGGCACAATTCTCAAGGGTTAAGAGGACAAGAGAGCATCAAGGCAGCCCTGACCTCTCTCCTCAAGGGTCTGGGTTACCTCTTGGTAACCCCAGAAACCTTGTGCTATGGTTGGCACAAACTGGGAAAGCAGCAGGCCAGCATCATGTAGCTGGTCTCAGTCTAAGGGAGAAACTCTAATGATGGAATAACAGGAAAAGCTGAGGGTGCCTGAAGCCCTCCCCTGCCCCAAGCCCTTCCCACAGGCCTGTTCTTGACCAATTGGTCTAATTGGATTGATACGTGGCAGGATGTGTGTGTGTGGGCTTGTGTGCCTAGGGTCTATCCAGCTAGATGATCTTGCTTTCTGGCTATGCATGTCTCAGGCCTTTGAGCCACCCCGCTCTCCATTATCTCACCTCTACCCTTTCCCCCTCTGCCCCACAGAACAGTTCTGATTATCCCTGGGTTGTCCTTTCCCCAGATCTTCCTAGGAAAGTGATATGAAGTGTACATGGGTTTGTATGGAGGGGTCTCAGATGGATGGGTGCAGGTCACAAATGTGAAAGATCATGTTGTGAAGACATGGATGTGTGGGGAAGGTAACAGCTGTAAGGGGTCATATATGTGAGGATTGAAGCTTTGCCTATAGGGGGCTGACATGTATGGGTCATTGCTAGGTGGAAAAAGTCACAGCTGTGTGGGAGAGGTCACAGGTGTGGAGATGTGTGGTCACATCTCCTGATTTCCTGCTCTCCCTCTGCTGACCTCCATCTCATAGCCTTATGGACCATCACTGACTCTTTCCTCCAACCTGGTTTCTTCCCACGATAGCCATGAATATCTGGTATCCCCTCTACTTCTGTGTCTATCTCCTTGACCATGTGAATTTACATCTCCCTCCTGGTGCTGTCACCAGATCCATTCTCTGACATCATCAGCTAGAGGAACAGGGAGGGATATGTTTACAACATGTGCTGACATGGATTTGGTAGGGCTTGTTCCTCTGCTTCCCTAACCACACCATCTTTTTGTCTGCCTACTGCTAGATGGAGCACTCTCTACAGTTGACTTGGTCTGGGCATTTAGTGTTCACTTCCTTCTACTTCATCATCCCCATGAGCACAGGGGTCTTACTTAATGTTCACAGATACATCCCAGTACCCAGCCCAGCACTGGCCCAGATGTGTACTTACTACTTACTACCATTAGGTGAAGTCAGTTCTGGGGCTGTTTCTCTTATCTCTGTCTTCAGTTCACCCCAAGTCACACCCAAGTCCTGAACTCTGTGTTGCAGCTGTGTTCCAACTTCCTCCAGCCTCTGCCCATGCTTTGTTTCCTGGCATTAAGCTGTTCCCTCCCCTCTCACATCTCTAAGGGAAAGTACTTGGGGAGGACAATTCCCCTTAACCCCTGATGTGGGCTGCTCTTTCAGTTCTTTTTTTTTTTTTTTTTTTTTTTTTTTAGTGGGGGTGTGGAGTGCTGGGGATTGAAACCAGAGCCTTTGCATTCGAACACTGAGCTATAACCCCAGCCCTTCGGTTGCTTGAGAGCCAATAAGTTTGCTGAGGACAGGACTGTGTATCATCCCTGACATAGTCAGGGGTAGTAAAGCAACTCAGAGCTGCTCTATTCTGACTGCTGCTTCTCTGAGATAGCCAGGATTAGACATGTCCTGTGGTCAGAATACAACTTTTTGTTGTTTTTACATGCTGGGGATTGAACCCAGAGCATCATACATGTTAGGCAAGTGTTCTACCACTGAGCTACACCTCCAGTCCCAGAGCTAATCTTTGTTTTGTGGTAATGGGGATTGGACCTAGAGGCACTTCTATCACTGAGCCACATTGCCAGTCCTTTTTTTGAGCCAGGGTCTCACTAAATTTCTCAGGACCTCATCAAGTTGCTGAGGCTAGCTTTGAACTTGTGATCCTCCTGCCTCAGTCTCCAGTCACTGGGATTGTATACAGGCATATGCCACACCCAGCTAGAGCTGACTTTTGATGATGTCTCCTGATCCTGGGCTCAGGATGCCTCCCTGCAGCCCCATCATGCATCTTCATAGTGTGACAGGGACTGAATCTCAGAACTGACATCCTAACCCCCTGGCTACCTCCTCCCTACCAGCCCCAAGGAAAGGCTGTGACCCAGATGGGAAGAGGTATATGTGGTAGGAGTCCAGTGCCCTTGGGAGCAGTGAGCAGAGGAGATGCCCTTGGCTGTGGGAATAGCAGGGAAAATCAAACATCCACTTCTCCCTGGGTGGGCAAGGTAAGGAGGCTGGTACTTGCCTAGCTACAGGTATAGGAGCAAGTGGCAGAAGCACTTTGAGCTCTGTCTTTCACACAATGGAATGGGACAAGGTTAGGTCCCATTCCATTCCATTCCAAATGAAGAAAGCATGGTCTTTGATGTTAGCTTGGAGTGTGGGTCTCTCCACTCTCAGTGGCCCCTGCCTCAGCAGGACAGCCTCAGAGTGGGCAACTCTGGTACCCTAGGTCAGTCCCCAGAAGGTTTCACATAGATCTAAGCTCAACCTCCTGGGCAACCTGGACTCTTTCAAACCCAACTCAGATGCAGAAACAACAAGCACAGACGCAGTTATTTCATATTTAATTTACAAAAGAGACCCCAAAATAATAATAAACTATCCAGGGGTAGGGGAGTAGGGTCAGGCCCTCCCCAGCCCAGATGTATCCTCCTTCCCCTCTAACAGGTAGAAAGGGGCCTCCCAGGGGACTTCCCCTCCCCCTTAGAACAGGGGTGTGACAGCTGGTATGGATGCCCTGCTGGGTATCCTGGGGGCTCTGCCCCTTCCAGACTCTAGTTTGTCTACCCCCTCCAGACTCTCACATGCCTGGAAAGCCCTTGTGGCAGAAGCCAGCTGGCTTGGTAGGAGATTCTTCCAGGGTCTAGGTGAGGGCCACAGCTGCCAAAGCCAGCAGACTGGTGACGTGGTACCCAGTCCAAGCCCCGCTGGCACCACCAGCTGCCCGCCTACGGTCCCACTGGCATTGCTCGCCACCCCAGCCTAAGTAGCATTGACAGCGAAAGTGCGTCTGCAGGTAATTGAGGTCCGCCCGGCTGAGCTCCCCCTCAGGTCGCAGCTGGGGTTCACCAGGTGCATGGCCAGGCACTAGGCGGAAGCTGCTGGCGCTGAGGTGCAAAAAGGTATTGGCGCTGGGGTTTCGGCGCACACAGCGTCCATGACCATTGCAGTGGTCCTTGCTGCAATACTGGGTGGCCCAAGACACATTGACTACATAGGGGACCAACAGCTCTGTCAGGTAATTCTTGAGGTACTGGCAGGTCTCCTGGAGGTAAACAGAGGATAACAGGTCAGGGTCAGCTGCTGCCTGGGCCCACAAAGTCAGATAGAAACCATGTTCACATTGTGGTAGGAGTATTTGTTTTTTCCTTTGGCAGGAGTGGGATTAAACCCAGGGCCTTGTGCATGCTAGGTAAGTACTCTACCACTGCATTACACCCCCAGCCCAACAGTACCTCTCTTTTTTTTTGGTACTGGGGATTGAACCCAGGGGCACTCCACCACTGAGCCATATCCCCAGCCCTATTTTGTATTTTATTTAGAGACAGGGTCTCACTGAGTTGCTTAGGGCCTGGCTAAGTTGCTGAAGCTGGCTTTGAACTTGCGATCCTCCTGCCTCAGCCTCTCAAGCGCTGGGATTACAGGCATGCACCACCGTGCCCGGCTCCAACAGTACCTCTTTTTAACACCACATGTATTTGTGTACACACACATGCACACCTGAGCCCTCACAGTCCCTATTCCTGAAGAGAAGGGGTTGAGGGGCAAAGACTGCAACCTAACTGGGTGGACAGGGAAAGGCAGAACTCCATGGTTGTTCAGGGCAGCATTTCTTTTTTCCTGGGAGGGTCAGGGTGCCCTCATTGTCTGTTGGGAGCAGGGAGAATGCCTTGGGTGAGAGGCAGACAAATGAGTCAGACTAGGTTTGCATACTTAAGTGAGGTTGGGATAAAAAGTCCAAATTTGCCTTTTTTTTTGTACCAGGGATTGAACCCAGGGTGCTTAATCACTGAGACAATGTCTCAGTTGCTGAGACTGGTTTTGAAGTTGTGATCCTCCTGTCTAAGCCTCCAAATTGCTGAGATTACAGATGTGCACTACCACACCTGGCCAAATTTGCCTGTTCTTGCAATTCAGTTCTGACCAGCTGGGAAGGTCTCACTTACCATACTTGAGGTGTATACTGAGTCACCCCAGAGGATGACACCAGCTGCACCCAGGGCTGCACTCTCGCCAATGGTAGAGATAAGGTCCATCTGTGTGGAAAGGGTACAATCACTGGGGAAGATTGAAACCACAGTAGAAAAAAGGATAGTGTGGATAGAACTGTTCTGACCTGCTGACTCCCCAATATAACCCTCCCCTATTTGCCTCCAGGCAGAAACTCTGCTTGTTTTACTTTTTCCTTAAATGTTTAAGCTCATTTCCAACCTTGATTTGGGCCCCAATCTCCCAGGCCAAGAGTATACATGAGTCTATAGAGTATCTACCAGGATAGACTCCAAAGTCAGAATGCCTGGATCCAAGTCTCTGAGTTATCCTGGATTTGCTGGAGGCTTTTTTTTTGGAGGGGGTTACTGGGAATTGAACTGTGGATTGACACAGTGTAGCTTTACCAGTGAGCTATATCCCCAGCCTTTTATATTATGAGACAAGGTCTAAGTTGCTCGGGCTGACCTTGAACTTCCGTTTCTCCTGCCTCAGCCTCCCAAATTGCTGGGATTATAGGCATGTATTGCTGTGACCAGCATTGTTGGAGGTTTTTGGCAAACCTCTTAATGTCTCTGTGCCTCAATTTTGTCTACAAATGGGGATAACAATGTCACCCTTTCACAATATTATAAACATAATTTTTCTAACATTTTATTTTTGTGGTGGTGGGGATTGAATCCCCGACCTTCTGTGTGCTAGGCAAGTGCTCTACCAGTGAGCCATGCTCTCAGCCCCTGTATAATTATTTGAAGAGATATGGAGTAACGAGCAAACTATGGCCCTAGTAAACAAATGTGCAGTGGTTCCCAGAAGAAGGAGGAAGGCAGCACCCTGGAAGGAACATACCTCACTAAGCCCTGTGAGCTTGCGGGTATAGGTGGGCCGTGTGAAGACGTAGACTGGGAGTGCATGGTTCGCATGATGGGTATGAGCCACACGGAGGGCTTCCTGAACACGGAAACTGACAAAGTTTCGGCCATGAGCAGAGGAAGCTAGTGTCTCGTCCAAGTAAACGGAGGGAAAGAGAGCAGTGCTCTCAGCCCACAACCAGGCCAGCTGGTCGTTGCGGGCCACCTCCACATCAGGGCAGCGGCCTGTGTAGCTCTCCCAGTTCTGTACATAATCATGATTATAGCAATCAGGAAAGAGGTAGAAGCCCCAGAGGTGCTGAGGTCTGACTGCCTTGACATAGCGTAGTGTTTCCAGCATGAACTGCCGGGCATTGGACTCAAATTCATATTGTGCCTGTTTGACTATTTGGTCTAATGGCCAGTTAGGGTGTCGAATGGCTACCAGCTGGCGTGACGACTGGCGGTACACATCCTTGTCCTGCCAATTGCGCACCCACACAGGCCTCCAGTCCTCCCAGTCAATGACTGCCAGCCCTGCGGGCTCCTGGGTGCGAATGTAGTGCTCCACAGGTTTCTTCAGCATCTGCAGGTGTGCCCGGAGGCTCACATTCTGTGGCACACCACCATGAACAGATGTCCCAGCTGAATCGAAGCGTGGATATAGGCCTAGCCGGTCGTAGTAAAAGATGGTGATATTCTGGTTCACAAAACCCTCATTAGGTGAGGCCTCCACATCAAAGGCACTCAGGTCCAGTGGCACCTTGTGGCGTGGGGCACAGTCCTGTGTGGGAACATCCCATGCTACCACAAAGGGCCGGCCTGTGAAGATGGGTGGCACTGTGGGCTTGAGCTCCATGGCCCATGACACTGCCAGCACCAGGGCCAGTGTGATGGTGGGACCCAGGCCTGCCAGCATGCTGGGGGCTGCAGGAAGTGTCACCTGCTTGGCACCAGCTTAGGAACTAAATGAAGGGTGGGAGAGAACAAATCAGTCTAGAGAATCTTAGAGGTACCCACCTTAAGCCCATCTATGCTCCAAAAGCCCAATACTATGTGAGGCACTGTACCCTTGGCTGTACAGAACCATCCAGACCTGTAACAGGTTTGAGAGACAGGCCACTGAAGGGCAGGCGACGTACCTGGGGACTCACTACCAGGAGCATAGGCTCCTTCCTGAAACAGGTAGCCTATTGCTGCGCAAGAATCTCAGATTTGTGACTCTTCTGAGAATAGGATGAATGAAGCTATGGACCTGCTGCCAGAGCCCCAGTGAATTCTGAAGCCCTGAACTTCACCCTGTACCCCGTGACAAACCCTTGATCCAGAGAAACGAAGCATTTGGGTAGAGGATGCAACTCATACAGAAGCTAGGAAGCTGGAAGGCACACAGCTACGGAGCTGGTATCTGTGCAACACCCGCCTGGCAGAAGAATGAGGCTGTCAGCACTTAGTCGTATACGCAGACACTATCCCAGGCTCGGAGGAGGGCCGCGGGGACAAAGGGACAGTGGACCTCCCACAGCCCAGCGGACCGACCTGCTCTTCCCTCCGCAGCTACCAAGAATAAGCGCGCGCCCGCACGGAGCCCGGCGTGTCCCAGGGAGAGGGCACTTCGCCTGGCCTTTGTGCGGGACCCCGCCCCCGCTCCGCACGTGGGGCTAGAGCCCCAACGAGTGGGGGTTAGGTTCCCGAGCCGCCTCTCTGGGGGCACCTCGGGAGTTCAGAGCCCAGCCCGCCAAGGGAGAGCTGCTAGATTTGCACCGCCCGCCCTCACCTCGCGCGGGGCGCAACCGGGACCCTCGTCAGGGCCGCCGCCATCCTGGGCCCAGCCTAGCCGTTCTGGCCCTTCGCCCAGGTCCGGCCCCGGCTCTGCACCTCTGCTACCTCTCCGCCCCTAGGCCCTCTGGCCCTTTAACAATCCAGCTCCGCGGTGGGCGGGGAACAGGATTTGTGGTCCGGGCGGGTAGGTGTGGCTGCCTTTCTCGTCGCCAGTGCTAAATTTCAGGTTCGAGGACCTCCCAGATCCTTTTCAGAGAAACGTCGCCACCTATTTGAGACCCGAGGCCCCTTCTAACGGGGATTTCCCTTCAAGTGACAGCCGCTAGTGTCAGTCGGCCTGAAATTTTTCTCCCCATAGTCCGCTGCCGGTGGTACAATCCTCTCCTCTTCTCGGTGGAGCCAACCCCTTAAAGGGACAGCGTAAGGGACGAGGCCAGGGAGGTGGGGTGTATGGAATAAAGGACGGTGGCTTCCCCCGGCTCGGCCATAAGGAGGTGCTGTAGTTCTTCCAGGCCTTGACTGGGGCAACTGCGCATCTAACTCTGCATCCCCGAATGTAGACTCAGCACTAGGGCCCCTTTGTGTGGAAAAAGGGACTTTGACCTGGGAGGATAGGGGCCTTCAACAACAGTAATGCCCCGCCTCCTACGAATCCCGGACCCTGTCCTCTAGGCTGCGGTCTGAAGGGAAGCCCCGCCCACTGCCCATTCGGGGTAAGGGGTCAAGCACCACCTATTAGCCCTAGTCTTGCAAAGCTGAGGCAGTGGTTGGCAACCCGGCTCTGGGTCACCGCGTGGTGGGAGGGGCTGGGGGCAGAGAAGCTCGACGGGTCCCAGGGGGGATGGTAGGGTGCCTCCTGTCCTCCCGGCCCGCATCAGGGTCAGGCCAATCCCTGGGATCCGCTCCTGCCCACTCTCTGGGGGCTCCCCGGGATCTGCCTCATAACATGGAGGAGGTAGCCACTCCAAACAGAAGTTTCTGGCCGGACCTTGGATAAAACCAACTGGAGGGACTCCTCTGGGCCTCGGTTAGGTATCCCGAGCCTTTTCGCTTAGCAAGCTCCTCCTAATGGGGAGCAGGTTTGGAGCTGCACCAGGACGAGCCCTGTGCAAGACCTCACTTCTTAGCTCTGCTCCACAGTGCGGGACTTACCTCCTTCAAAGGTCTGCGTCTGCGCTGCTAGCCCCTTCCCCGCCCCGGAGCCTGAGAGGAGAAATAGGTAATGCCGCAGCAAGCGCATCTATGGCGACGCAGACCACCAGCCTTCTGCAGCTTGTGTTGGGCTCACCTGTATGGGAGTCCGTCGGCCCAGTAGGTCGGCGGCCTCCCTCCTTCCTGGAGTGAACCTCTCCAGCCAGGATACTTTCACCAGCTGCTGCCCGCTGGGCAGCCCGTCAGCGACTTGATAAACCCCATTCCCTCCCACCCATTCCGCCTCCCATCCCCGTTCTCCTCACTTCCTGCTGCCCCTCTTAAGAGGAAAAGGCCAGGAACAGGCGCGGGGGAGGAGATTGCCTTGACCCTATTTTCCTCTGGCATGCCTTGCTGGCTGGCTGCCCTTCCGGACCTTCTCCAGTAGGATCTGGCCCCACCAGCTGTGCCAGGTGACAGGAAGGTTGAGCCCAGGCATCAGTCTCTCCCATGCCCACAATTTCCTTAACTCTGTTCCCCAGCTTTTCTTTGGGGTTTGGGCCCATCCTTATCTGGAAGGGTGTGAGGGGGCCTAGGTCTTGGTCTTATGGAAGGGTCAAACGACTTGGGGAGTGTTCAACTGATGGCTTCCTACAGTAGGTGCCAGAGAAAGAAACCAGCCCTGGGGGATGGGGGAGAGGATTGGGGGAACTTCCAGGAGCTGAGTCAATTTTCTTTTTCTTTTTTCCACCAAGAGCGGAAATGTCTCAATTGTGACAGAGAGGACAATACTTGATATGTGTGACTAAGGGATAGGGGTGGGGCAGGGTCTACAGAGTACTATCCTGCAGGAGGGCATTCCCAGGTGGATTTCACTGAGTCCACTACAGAGTAGGGGGCTCCTTACAACAGGGGGAGGAAAGGGATGTGTTTTTTGGGGGGAGGGGAAGCTCACATATGGCTGGCTTCACCTCTCTAATGCACAGGGACTCCTCTCCTGTCTGTGTGGGAGTCTGGGGGAGGTGAGTGCATAACCCAGGAGTCTAGAATATGACAAGAATGGGTGCAGTGTCCTGATACCACTGTGCTGGCTTCACAAGGGACAGAGGCCTAGGAAACTCCCAGGGTGGGGACCCCTGGGAAAACAAAAGCCAGACCAGACTGTCCCAGGGCAGGGACACTTCCTCAGACTGTCAGCAGGAAGGAAGTGAGCACAGCCCAGTGGGAGGGAGTGGGGACGCACTGCCTGACTCCCATTGTTTCAAGCTTTGGGGTCAGTTGAACAAGCCCAGAACAGGGAGTTCCTCCAGGCTGGGACAGTGGTGGTAGGAGAAAGGATGCTGTTTGGTATGGGAGAGCCCTGGCCTTTGAACAGATAGTAGGGTGGAGTGGAGGATGACAGGGCCTCAGGCTTGGCATCTTAAGGGGAATGGGAAGGCAGTCCACAAAACTACAATTCTAAGCTGCACAGAGTATTCCTACTCCAGATGTGGCAAATTTAAGTCCCTGAAAGACTAGCAGGCCAATTTCCCAAACCCAGAAGCCTGAGTCCTTGAATTCCCCCCTCCTTAACTGGGAGTTGAACTGATGGCCAAAGGTTAGGTCCAGCACAAAACCTACTTCACAGCAGGCCCTGAGGAGTGTAGGCAGAATGTTCACAGGCAAGCCAGGTGCATGGTGCTATTTGGGAGGCTGAGGCAGGAGGATCATAAATTCAAGGCCACCTTGGGCAATTTAGCAAGAACCTGTTTAAAAAAAAAAAAAAAAAAAGAAAGGACTGGCAATATAGTTCTATGGTAGTATGCTTCTGTAGCATGCGAGAGGCCCTGGGTTCAATTCCTAGTATGGGGGAAAAAAAGCCCACAGCACAGGCGACAGAGAACAGAAGTACTGAAGGTTGGAACAGAAGTCCAGAGTTCACTCTTCCAGTGGTGGCCTGGGAGGAGAAGAGGCAGGTGAAGTTTGGGCTGCAGAGCCTGGCAGTAGGCCAGTGCTTGTTGGCACCTGTCTACTGTTCATGCATGTCTGGGCCTTTGAAATCTTTGGGGCTCAGGTTTTGAATTCACTTAAGGTCAGCTGGCAATGTTGGGACCAGAACTATCTAGGATCATACTCTTACCTTAGGTCAGGCAGGTGGGACTAATTCCTAGTGAAGCAACCCTAGGCCCTCTGATTCCAGGGATTTCCACCACTCTGAACAATAGATAAGTAAGCAGTCCCTTCATCTGAGAGGCCCAGTGGTGGTGTCTGTGTGAATACACAGCCACCTACTGGTCATAGCTGGGATTGTCACAGTTAGAGCTCAGGCTTATTCTTGGTCCATGCTGGAGATGGTAAGCCTGCCAGAGCCCTGTGCCCAGGCCTACCTGTTGATCGCAGGTGGTAGTCTAGACACTGGGTGTCACAGTCCCAGAGGATGCCACACTCATTTGCAGGATCTACAAATAATTTTATTGAAATTGAACAAATAACACAACAGTCTTCCTACGCTGGGGGCCACCTTCTCCAAGCCATTTCCCACACTCTAGAAGCAGAGCTTTTACAATAAAGGATTAAAAAAAAAAGTAATTTCTATCAAGAAATCAGACTCTGTCCAAACATCATCACAGACTAGACTATTTACAAACCTTCACATTTTAAGTGTTCCTTTTATGTTTTTCCCTTCCTTTTCGTGTCTACCAATGGGCTCCAGTACTTTCCCTTAACTGATACTGAAGGGGTGAGGATACTGTAGAGGAAGGATGGTGGGCTCCTTATAGCTATTTGCACCAGCCCTAGTGTGTTGTTCCTTACCACAGGGTAGTAGACAGTTCCCTTACAACTGGTGTGGGGGCTGGTGAAAAGGCAAGGGAAATTAGAACAGGTGGTTTGGGGCAACTCCCCATGTGCACAGGCATCTACAGCCCATCCTGATGCTGGCCTGTACTCTCTCAAATAGGGGAAGGAAAACAATTAGTTGCAATGGATAAGGATCAGTCCAGCCCTGTGTGAAGGGAGAAGCCTCCCACAACAGTCCCCATTCCTATTAACTGCCAGCAAACTGTCCATCTGAGAGTGGGAATAAATGGCAGGCAGGTGGGAAGAACCAGGCTGGTGCTGCCCCAGTCTTTGTCCAATACAGGAGGAATCGAGGTAGCAAATGGCTGAAATGCTCCAACTAGGGGGTAAGGGAAGTGAGGGAAAGGAAGTTCTCATTTGTGTAAAGCCCCCACAGCCCAGGGGCTGGAAGAAGGCAGACTTTATTTGTAAAGTGCTGTAGCTTCTAGCAGGGCTTGGCCCTGGGAAAGCTTGAAAGGAAGCAGGCCAGGCAAGGAACCAGGAACCAGGCATTCTTGACTGGCATATGCCCTGCCATGTTTCTTGCAGGGGCGGCTGGGGAAGGTGGGCTGGTAAATCTGCCATTAGCCTTCACCAGTCACTAACCACCTCCTGTCCACGCACAAACCAATATACAACTAACACCGAGGGACTGCCCTGCTCACAACTGAAGGTTCTGGGCCAGTGGAGTTTATTCAGGGTTGTGGCCTTGGCCTGGGCTCCTCAATGGAAACCACACCTCCAGACTGGAAGTTTCTTGCTGAGGCAGGCGGTGTTTGTATATGCCATCCCCCAGGCTCACACCTCATAGAGAATCACAGGGAAATCCACATGGAGGCGTGGGGGATCCAGCTTCACGAAGCCCTGCCATGGAAACAAAGGCTATGAGGGTCAGCTCAGGGTGTGTACTTCAGGAAGCTTTCCTGCTCCTCCCAGCTCCTCCCCCAGCAGACCCCATCTGGGTCTACCTCTACATATTTGATGAAAGCTCTATGACCTCTACCCATCCCCTCACCTGAGGAATCAGATTCTTATGCACCCGCCTCAGTTTGGCCCGCTTCTGCCCGTTCTTGGTGACGATTGTCTCTTCATAGAACTCGTGAGCCAGATCCCCATCCTCGTCATAGTACATGGAGCTGTGTAGAGGGAGAAGGGAACAGGCTGGGCTTGAGCCCCACACCTGGTTATGGCAAATGCCACAGACCACAGGGAAGTGTGCCCAACCCCAAGTGGGGAGGAACAGTCTTGGTGGGAAGAAGAGAGGATACTATACCTGCAGAATCCTTTTGCTTAGGGTTTGGAGTCTTCTAGAAGGATGTGGGGAGTGGAACATTGGCCAGTGTGATTCTATCATACCCTTAAGAGAACCCAAGGCTGGGGTTGTGGTTCAGTGTAGAGTGCTCACCTAGCATGTGTGAGGACCTGGGTTCAATCCTCAGCACCACATAAAAATAAAATGAAGGTATTGTGTCCACCTATAACTAAAAAATATTTACGGAAAAAAAAAAAAAAAGGGAACCCATATCACAGCACACTATCCAGGCAACCAAAGCCAATTCCCATTCTGATCTGTTGTGAGAGAGCAGTCATTCCAATATTAATCCCTTCATCCAGGACTTACGGAGTGGGCAGGGTGGTAGGCACATTGGTCTCACTCCAGAAGACACAACTGGCCTAGTGCCAAAGACTGAGAGCAGTTGTTTTGATCTAGGAAGGAGCCTAAAAGGAGGAAGATTGCATCCTCCCTTCAAATGGCTGGTGCAGTCAAATTTCCACTGTTGGATCTCCCTGTTATCTGCAGCCAAATCTCCATCATAGGGAGTGCCATCTCCATGAACCCACTATGGCCAGGTCATGCTGATGCTCTTGTGCGGGGGCTCTGGGGAAAGTGGGGGTTAGGTCAGCACTCTACTTCTAGAGAACATAACCGAGTGAGGATCCCGCCATCCCCCCACCCCCACCCCAACACTGGGGCCAATTCTGCTTTCCCAGTCATTACTCAGAGGTCCAACCCTACTACTATGGGGAAGGAACGAAGCCTAAACAGAAGGTCATTCTCCCCTTGGAAGAACTGGGGAAGGAGGAGGAGGGTAAAAGCCTTCAATTTGCAGGCTGACTTTGAAGAGATGCACGGAAGAGGTCCAGAGATCTTAAGAAGGCCCTATCTTAGCTTTACCGTGGGGAGTGTCTGCCCAGAGACAAGCCTAAGGTCCACTCTTCCCTAGGGAGACCTTCACAGCAGCCAGTCTCCAGGAGTCTACTCCCGACTTCCCCACCCTTTGCTCGAACGGGGACTTGAAATACCGGAGTAGTCCTAACTGGGGTGTAGGGGGTTGGGTGACAGATCCCGGTGGCGTGGGGCACCGGGCCACCTGCCTGTCCTCCCAGAAGCAGAACCCACGCCCTTACCCGCGGCGCATGAATACGAAGGGGGGCACTGGTCGGCTTCGAGGCCGCACCAAAGCTTGTTCAGTGCCCGCTGCCTCCGGGCCGCCGCCCCCTGCCGCCGAGGTGAAGGGCCAAAGGCCCCGAGCTTTGGAGCCACTGGCGCCCATGTCAGGGCCGCCAGCGCATGGCGGACGCCACGGCCGCTGCTCTCTCACAGTGCAGTAGGCTCTACCATGCCCTGTCCCAGCCTCCGCTTGCAGGTGCTGCTGCCGCCGCGGCCACCACCCGCCGCCTTCCGCAGGCTCTTCTGTCTCCACGGAAACCTCACTTCCGTTTCCGCACGCTGCCCTATTTGATTGGCTGCAGCTCTCGTCGGTCTGCGTGGCAGAGCCAATGGTCACCCTCAGACACTGGCATCCCAGCATGCCTGGCAAGACCTCAGATCCCTGCAGGCCACGCTCTCGCCAGCTGGGGCAGCTCCCTCGCTTGAGAGCGGTAGCAGCGTTGCTTTCCTGGCTTCTTTGGCGGGCTGGTTGGCATGTATGGCAGTTCCAACGTCCCAGATCACCAGAACTGAAGCCGCCCAGCGGGGCCTTCTCAACCAGGACACTTTGAACCAGCACTTTAGGGTTTGACCCACGCCAAGCCACAGGGTACCTGTCTGGCTTGTTTTCACAATGGTGTTTTAATGGTAGTCACCATCACATGTAAAGAAACGGAGCCCAAGGGCAATTAAGGAACTGGCCAAATGTCCTTTAGCTACACTGAGGTCTTAAGAACTTCCATGTTCTTTCCAAATTCAACCTGAATGCATGCTTCATTAAAACAATAATTCTTAACAGCTGCACCCTTGGTGTCCAGTCCATAGCAACTGATGAATAAATATTTGAAGGGGTTACATCACAACTTCTCTCAGCTGTTGGTGTGTGCTGAGAGAATAGGTTCCCCTAAGCTCTAGCTGTAGCCTGTACTTGCTCCCATCACCGACTAGGTCCCAATATGCTGAGTGATGACTGAAACATATGCATCCATCTTCACATGTTCTATGCTGACCTTGCAAAGGATGCCCTGTGAGCCTGTCCATCACCCTTGGCAGCTGCTGTCATGAGAAGCAATCACAGCAGTGTGTCCACAAGAGAGGATGCAAAAGCAGGGTTCTTAAATCTTTATTCAGCCAATTCTCTCAGGCCTCAGGCCCTGATGATGACTGTCACCCCCCTCCCATTTCCCACAGGAGGCATTCATTTGAGGCCACAAAACACTACATACATTCACACACTTCATCAAAAATATCTGAGGGAGAGATCCTAGCTTTGACTCGCAGATAAGGAATGGGGCTAGCAGAGTGCCCACATTCACAGACTCTGGCCTGGCCCAATGATATCCTCTTTGGCGGAGGCACTGAGGCACTGTTGCTACTGTACACCAGCACTCCCTGACCTCAGGGTGTGTGAGGAATCAAAAGGCACTAGAAGGAAACCTAGACTCTACCTTGATGCCTGCCTTATTCTGAGCATCCACCCTTGGTTCTGATAGGGTTATCCTGAAACTCTATTCAAGACCCAAAACACAACCTTCCCCATGGGTGAGGGTCCTCAACCCTGCAAATTGATCCTGTTCTATTTGTAGGATCTCCAAGATTATCACATCTGAGACATGAAATAAGGAGACTCTGTCTGTTCCACCCCTGCTGCAAGCCTGGAGCAGGTTCCCAGGGAAGTCCTGGTCCACCATGACCCAGTTCATGAGGGGCAAAGAGATACAAAGCCATGCCCTGCTTCACCCACTGGTGGATGCAGGGGGCCAGCTCCTTTGCTGTTCTCTGGGCCCAATTCCCCCAATGGGGGAGGGCCTCCATGCACACTCATTCCTCAGGCCCCATGGGCCCTGTCACACTCACACAGCACGCTCTTGGCACTGCCTACTCCCCTCCTGCCACCAGAGGTAGGAGAGGTCACCCCAGGGGACAGGCATGCAAGGCCTCTTGGATCTTCTGGCGGCAATGGGAGTACTTCTGCAGGATCTGGCGGAGGTGTTCTTCTTCTTCTCGCTGCAAGATGCGTAGGAAATTGTGTAATTCAGGCATGCTGAAGGCATCCCACTGCAAGGAAGCAGAGGGGAGGCTGTAGTATGTATGGCCAAGCTGGAAGACCCTCCTCAGAGAAGACCAACATCATGGTCACACAAGCTAGGGCTGGGTTTTCTGATGTTTGGCTCTGGCCTCAATAGCCTATGCTAGGATGACTGACAGCAATCATATAGAAGATGGATCCTATAAAATAGTCATCTCACTGAGAGGCAACCAAATAGGATGTTCCCCAGTTACCTGTGAACAGGTTGGTCCCACACTCTGAATCTAATCCTACTCCACAGACCCAATACCTTGTAGCCAGATAGCTTCTAACAAATCCTTTTTTAAAAAAAATAAATAAATAAATAAACAGGGCTAGGGATTAAATACAGGGTCTAGTCATGTTAAGTAAATGCTCTAACACTGAGCTATAAATCCAGTGCCACTCCCTTCTTTTCTGATGCTGGGGATAGAACCCTGGGCCTTGTGCATGCTAAGAATATGTTCTACCACTAAGTTATGCCCTCAACCCCTAAGTAAAATGTCTTAATGTTTGAAGGGGAGCTTCCATGTTGTCCTGGGCCCACATAAGTAGTTCTGATCTGGTCTGGGCTTGCCATGCTGTCAGATGGATTCCTGAACCTCCAGAGGATTTTCAATGCCAGAAAAGAAACCACCAGGAAAATCTTCCTGGCTTCTTGGGATAGGCCCTAGGCCTTGTCCTCCAGACTGATTCCTCCTGCAAGTCTTATTGTAGCTACACCCCATTAGTGTTGTCAAATGACAACCAAGAAAATAAGGACAATTATATACTCACATTCACCTCCCCAGAGTCATTCTCCTTTAGGATGAAGCTCAGGGTCTTCTCACTAGGTCCTGCAAGGAGTCGTAGACGCAGGGGCTGCTCATCATCTGACAGCTTCCGCAAGTACACTTAAGGCCGGCACGGGTAAAGGGATATATGATCACAGACAGGTCTAGCAGCCTTAGCCCCTGCATGCATGGGTACATGCATATATACCTTCACAAAAGGTAGAATGCGGTAGGAAGCCTACCTTGGCCATTACGCTCAGCCCGTTCAAAGAGTGCAAACTTGCGAGGATCATCTACCACCAAGAACTTGCGCAGCAGGGCTTCAATAACCTCGAGTGCGCGTGTGCGTGACAGCACATGCAGGTGCTTGACAGCATCCTTGGGCAGGTAAAAGGAAGTGCGTCGCCTCACAGTTGTACCCCGCCCTGGGCCCCTTCGGGCATCCTGTAAGGAGGGTGGTTTCTTGTTGGAGGGCACTGAGACAGGGCGGACCAGCTTCAGCTGAACCTTGATGAAGCCTGTGTAGGAGCCATCCTTGTTCTGAAAAGAAAGAAATCAAACCATGACAGCAAGTTCCAGGTAAGAGGGAATAGTCTAGGGTTCTGTCTGTGCACTTGGGGCTAGGCTGGGTATGCATAAATCGCTGCTTGGGCCCACCCAAGAATACCTTGGCTATCATTCTTTGGGCATCAGGCACATAGGGGGGTAACTGCTCCTGCCCAAATCCCCTTCCGCTGCCTAAGCAGTCAACTTACCAGGCTCATGAAGAGGTTGCTATTGATCTGTCCATTGTACTCCTTGATCTTCTGTTCAATCTCAGCCTGAGAAACATCAGATGTCTCCCATTCCACAGGATCATCCTAAAAGAAGGCTAGCATGGACACAAGGCCCTTGAGGAACCCACAGCTTCTCTGAAAAATGGCCTCTGCAACTGCTCTTAATAACTGCTTCCAGGCGCAGTGGCACATGTCTATAATCCCAGCACCTCAGGAGGCTAAGGCAGGAGGATGGCAAGTTCAAACCCAACCTCAGCATCTTAGCAAGATACTGTCTCTAAGTAAAACATAACAAAAGGCTGTCTCAGTGGTCGAGCACCTCTGCCCTGGGTTCAATCCCCAGTACCAAAAAAGAACAATGACAACCAAAAAAAAAAAAAAAAAAACACCCAAAAACCTGATTCCCTTTGGCCCTGTTGCTGAACCCATGTAGTTCTGCATGTTATGGGTATAGATTGCAAAAGTAGAATCTTTGGCTTCTCTTCACTGCTTGATTAGGGTGGTTTCAGCACTGCATATGATTCTAAGAACATCAAAGAATCAGGGTCAGCCAAGAGCTAGGAAAACATGGGGGACTCTGGTGGGACTCTTGTTTAACGTAAAATCATACCTTGGTGCTTAGGCTGTAGCTCGGTAGCAGAGTTCTTGCTTAGCATAAGCAAGGCCCTGTGTTTGACCCCCAGAACCCCTTCACACACACACACACACACACAAATAAAATATGGCAAAACCATGCTGCAACTGCACAGCCCAATTCTAGAGTCCTGGCACCCTAAAGTTGGCCTGGAGTCAGGGTTTTACCTGGAGAAAGCGGCCCATTTTTTTCACTGCAGGATAGGAGGTATGGGGACTGATGCACATCTGTAGTCTAGTCCACCAGTGGGCAGGTGGGGAAGAGTGATCTCTATACTCCTTGGTGGGATTCTTGGGACCATCCCTCCATATCTCAGACATAGTGAGGAAATCATTGTGACAGGCCATTTAACATTGATCCAAGGTACACACAAGAGGCAGCTTCAGGCTGAGCTCCAATCTGCCAGAGATGCACAAGTAATTTCCTAGAAGAGTCCATTCTACAAGTGTCAAGCAGGTGGGCTTCTGAGCTTTCCTCTGTTGTCTGGAAATTTAGTTAAAAAATGTTAGCTCCACCACTTAGTCCCCTTCTCCACTTAGGAATGGATCCTCACTGGAAGGGTGGAGGATGGGCCAGGGCATCCAGGGCTCTGAACTGACTTTCTGCCAAATGCATTTGGCCCCCACTGCATCAGCCTTATTTCCTGTTGATGTCAGATAGGCCTTAATTGGAATGCGAATGTCACAAACAAAGCTGAGATGACCACTGACTAATGCCTTGTCTCACAGGAATTCTCCTTAGGTCTTCCATAGAATGATATTATGCCCAGGACAAACAGAGTTCTCCCTGACTGCTGCCTTGGAGCCTCCTAACCTGCTTAAACCACTGACTAGGATGAATGTGGAAGACAGATGAGGGAGTACGGTGGAGCCCAAGACTGTAGGCTCTTTACCCAGAACCTGGCTGCTAGTTAGCAGCCTGTATGTATATGGGGCTGAGGACTAAGGCTTCACAGGAAAAAGTTTTTGGGTTGAGAGCCAAAGCCCATTTTCCTTTTAGGTTTCCAAAGGTCTCCTGGTTAGAGGAAAATGCTGAGTTATGAAAATTCCAAGATAAATGATGCTGGAGAGAATGGGCAACCCTGTCAAACTAGTAAGAACAAACAGTGTGGGCCCTGGAAAATGAGGGACCTTGCGTGTAAAATGAGGGCTGGAGGCTGGGAAAGGGGTGGATGTGCTTGTTCAGGCCCAAGAAGAGAAGGTGGGAGAATTAAGAGTGCTCCAAAAGAAAGGAGTACTGGGATGGGAGGGGTGCTGGGAGCAGAGGGAACACTGAGCAGACCCTTTAGTGCTGAAGCAAGAAGGAACAGTGGTCTGTTTATAGAAAAGGAAGGGCACAGAATGGTGTTAATTTATTCCTCTTCTTTGTGACAGTTCTGAGCTCCAGTGTGGAAATGAGAAAATTTACTCATCCTTTTTCCCTTCTTGGATTATCCTGGAGCCCTGGACTGGGACACAATGATCTCAGTTCTAGTTCCTTTCCTTCTCCCCCAGTATCTTCACTAATAAAACAAGAGACTTGGACTAGATACACTGTACTATTCTATTCTATCAGGATTCTAGAGTAAGAAGCTTCTTTTTCTGTGTCCAAAGCTGTCTGCTAGAAGACTCCCAATAATGTCCCAAAGGGATGTACAGCAGGATCACAGAATTTCTCTTCTTTTGCACCATAGCAACACTCTCGATTCTACTATTGTCTCTAGTGACTGACAGTTTTATTTTACATAGTACTTGGGACTTTTCAGCCTCCCTTTCTTCTTCCTTTTTTTCTCCTGGTTGGGGGGGGCAGTATTGAGGCTTGAACCCAGGGGTACTTTACCACTGAGCTGCATCCCCAGCCTTTTTATATTTTCTATTGAGACAGGGTCTTGCTAAGTTTCTTAGGGCCTGGGTGGGTAGCTGAGGATAGCCTGAAACTTGTGATCCTCCTGCCTCAGTTTCCCAAGTTACTGGGATTACAAGAGTGCCCCACCTTGCCTCCTTTTCAATTGACTAATGCCTTGTGCTTTTTACCCTCCTTTCCATATTGGAAGATGGCTTAGGCTATCTTAGATATGGAGACAATCCTAGGAATCCACACTCAAATCTTACACTTTGGGCGGAGATTTGAGGTCCTAAGCATCACCCATTCTGTAAGGAATTTTGTCAAATTTCATCTAAAGCATCATCCACAATTCCGTTTTCTTGGCTCAGATAAGGAATTCTACCCCATTGCTGCCAGGTACACTACAATTCATGGTCCCTATCTCTCTGTTGTTGCCCTGGTCTGCATGCTCCCCTGAGGTCTTCTGGTCCAGGAACAGTTAATCTGAAGTTGGTGGTTACACCCATAGCAGCCCACAGAGGTCTCTCTGATAATGGAGACACCTGGGACTCTGACAGGTTCCGCTACCCATGCACACACTTTACAATCTTAATTAGGAAATCAATCTCTTTTTACCCCTTTCGGGGCACTTTACAATCTAGCTTTCCCTCCTTTTGTGGGTAAAGGGCTCCTGAATGCTTACCGTCCAAAACAAGGCTTCCTGTCCGCCCAAATCCCTTTTCCAAAGGTCCACCCTCTAGAATGGACTGGAATCCTCAAATTCCAGCAGCTGGTGAGAGACAAGGGCCAGCAATGGCTGGAGACTCAGCTAACTCTATCTAGGAGTGCATGTAGAGGAGCCGGACTCCTTTCACCTCTCCCCTCCTAAACATAACTTCTTTCCCGGCGAGTACTCCTCCTTCTCCACTTCCTTCTTCAGTTCCCCCAGGGAGGGAGTGGGAGCGCCCAAACACGAAATCAAGAAGTTGGCTTTAGTCAGAGGTGAATAATGCCCTTCTCGGGTCTACTCAAGCTACAGCGCTGCTTCCCCTGGTTCACCCGGTCTGTGATAGAGCAAGGAGGCGGAGGTATCCAGTACCGACGCATTGGAATCGGAATTTTACACTGGCTTAAAATCGGACGCAGGGTTCCGCGGGCAGGCCCCAGCCCCACCCGCAGGGAGCCACGCGGACCGGAGGGTGGGGCTGCCCACCAACTCTCCACACGGCAACTTACCGGGCAGGGGCGGGATTCCAGCGACCGCCCCTCGCCCGCCGTCGGAAACCCCTGTCTCCCACCTGGTCCCTGCGCGGTCTGCGGACCAGCGAGGTACGCGCCGTGAAGTACTGCTCGAGCTCCGAGTCCGAGTCCTCTTGGCTGCAGTATCCACTGCTTGTCGTGCTGCTCCAGGTCATCTCGAAAGAAGGCGTTTCCGCCTCACCCATGGCCGCCCCCGCCGGGTCCCCTAGTACTATGTGCGGGTAGCCTCCAACCACCGCCCGAGGCGCGTGCATGCGTGTTACCAGTGTGCGCTTGCGCCGGGGCCAGCGCCGCGTCGTAACCGTTAAGACTAAAACGTCGACAGCCAGGATCTAGCTCTTGTCTTATTGGGGGAGGAACTCAGAGGGGTGGGGACAGAGGAGCTCAACCCCCAGGAATGACCTCATTGCCCAAGCAGCTCAACCCAGCTCCGCCTCGCAGGCCCCACCTCCCAGAGGGGACGTGTTGCAGCGTGTGCGCATGTGCAGCACCGCCGCTTGCGACCTGGAAGAGGTTGTGGGAAATGCGCGTGCGCCTGGCGCGGGACCGCCTCTGTAGCATCCTGGGGTAGTGTCCCAAGCCTGCGCGCAGAATTAGCCATTCTGCTGCCGGAAAATCGGCTATTAGGACGATTACTGAGCCCAGTATCCATGCTGTTTTAGAACGTCTGCGCTGTAGCCTGCCAGTCCGCGCGTCTCCCTGCCCCCCACCCCGGATGACCCGGAGCCTTCTCTCACCACGTTAGTGTCACGTTCTAGCGAGGGGTCCCACCCCAGGTCCCGGGGTCCGCAGCAGTCCAAGCAGACGAGAGCGCGGCAGCGGTAATGGCAGGTGAACTTGCAGTCTGCAGAGAGGGCTGGCGGTGAGATGGAGGAGCTCCAGCTCGGGGAAGTGTCCCAGGGACTGACGGTGAATCCCCAGGATGGTAGACGTTGCCCACCAGACTTATCTCAGACCCGGTTACTGCCCACTGTTATGCAGACTCTAGTGTTGGGCCGGGGAGTGTCGAAACTGACTGGAAGACCTCAGGCTCTTAGGGATCCAGGCCTGCTCAACACTTGAATCTCTAGCGCCTAGCACAGAACTTCCTTCCATTAACTTGAAGGAGAAAACAAAACCTTTTTTTTTTTTTTGAACCAGGGATATTCAGTCACTGAGCCACATCCCCAGCCCTATTTTGTATTTTATTTAGAGACAGGGTCTCACTGAGTTGCTGAGGGCCTCGCTAAGTTGCTGAGGCTGGCTTTGAACTCGTGATCCTCCTGACTCAGCCTCCCAAGTCGCTTGGATTACAGGCCTGCACCACCACGCCCGGGTTTTTTTGTTTTTTTGTGTTTTTTTTTTGGTACTGGGGATTGAACCCAGGGGCACTCCACCACTGAGCTACATCCCCAGCCCTATTTTGTATTTTATTTGGAGACAGGGTCTCACCGAGTTGCGTCAGGCCTCGCTGAGTTGCTGAGGCTGGTTTTGAACTCGAGATCCTCCTGCCTCAGCTTCCCAAGTGCTGGGATTACAGGCGTGCGCCACCGCGCCTGGCACAAAAACTTTTAATCTACGTCCTTTTCTGGTTATCATTTGCCCTCTCAGACCAAAACACTGGTTTACATTCACCTAAATTTTCGTCTTCACTCTTCTATGTACTCTAGTCAGGCTTGCTTGCTCCTCCCTCCAGGAAACTGCTCTGGTCAGGGTTCTCAGCCGTCCATTTTCCATTCTCTACTACTCAGCATCATCTTATACTAGCTTCCCTTGACTTCCAGAGACCGCATTCCAGGTTTTCTTCCCGCTTCTCTGCAGCTCCTGGTCACCTTTGCTAGTTCTGGCTCTACTCCCAGATCTAATGGTGATGTCCAGGGCTTAGTTTGATCACTGCCCTGCTCTGTGTACATTCACTTGATTGATTCCTCCTTTGTCCCTTCCTCTTGCCTAAGACCTAAACTGTCCTGTTTTTCATTTCCATGGACACTTTATTTTTCCTGGAGAACACTGCAATGTCCCAGCCCTTCTTCCTGCTTTGTAGTCTGTCACAAATCCCTGTGCTTCTCCAGCTGAGTTTGTGACATACCCCTGTACTGGATGAGAAGGTTTCCATGCATACACAGGCCTAGGGCATAATTCCCGAGTTCCAGTGTGGGTCAGTGTACTGAATCTCAACTTAGGCTGTGCATTAGAATGACATCACCTCCCACCCCCTCATGCCCCTGGGGAGATTTTTAAAAATTATGGATACCTAGGGCCCACTTCCAACAATTGACTCAACAGGTGGAGACAGGATCCAGGCAGATGAGAGGGTTGTAAAAGTGCTCCCAGTGATTCTAGCTGGTGAACAGATAGAACTTCAACTTGCTGGTGATTCCCAGGAGGGCAGGACCACTGGGTTTATGGCTGTGTTCTATGCTCTAGTACTCAGTTCACGGTGACCAAGATAGTTATTTGCTAAATACCTGAGTCACTGGGGCCAAGATAGGTGTTTGCTAAATAAAAACTCAATGAAATTCCTATTTGCAGGGGGTCCATCTGAGGTTCTTTTTCCAGGCCCCTTTCCCTAGGTGGGTAACTTCCCCTCATCCCAGGAATTCTGGTGAGTGAATTATTGGGAAAAGGCAGACCTGGGAATATGGGCTCAGAGAACAACAGTAGGCACGAAGGCTTTCTTAAGGGTCAAGACACTTAAAAGAAAAACTTGAAATCAGCACCTTGTTATTTACTGTACTGTCTCTGCCCAACTGTGCCCCAGCCACAGATGGAGTGCGACTAGGAATAAACCATCTTCCTGCACTCTTTTCCACGATGGGGCAAGGTGAGGGACCTGATCCTGGGGTTGTCCCTGATGACTCCCTCCACCACAACTTGACCCGCAGCGATGGTGCTGCCCCTTGACCGCCCATTTGGCTCTCGCTGGCGTGCTGAGCCGCTACTCACGCGCGCATTGGAGGCCCTTGCGCACGACGCCCCATATGAAGTCGCCGCAGAGGTCGCACCACGTGTGCGTGGTGGGTCCTGCGGGCTGGAAGCGGTGGCCACGGCCCGGGACCTGTTGCAGTGCGGGGTTGCGCGCGGTGCTGGGCGCGATGCGCAGCGCGTTGGCACGTTCCAGGCGGGTGCGGACTGGGCTGGTGCACCCAGCAGATGCAAACTCCTGCAGCTCAATGAGCTCTGGCTTCACCGACATGGCCTGGTCGGGCCCAGGCTTCAATCGGCTCTGGGCGCTAGCGAGTGCGGGGCGGGCAGGGCCACAGGGCGGGCTGCAGGGCGGGCCGCGACTTCGGCACCGCCCCCAGGATCCAGGCAGGGCGGCGGGAAAGAGTGGCGAGAGCCGCCAAATGGAAACCTATGAGAGCTGACAGTGTTGGCCTGCAAGCAGAGCGGAGTGGGGGACTTTCTCAAAGAACCCTTTCCCTCCCTTTCCTTTTATCCTCCATTACCGCAGGCCCAGACGACGACTGCAAAGCGCCACACGGAGACAGGCATGTTTCTAGGGGTTAACTTTACTGTGCTAGAGGAAGAGGGTCCCCACATCCGGCCCTCGCCCACGCCCCGCCACCCAGGCCTCCTATCCCGGTTTGCTGAGACTGTGGCCTTGCCCTCCGCCTATATGTTGGGTTGCAGGAAGTGGGGGGCCTTCATTTGTGGGGTGTGGGTGGCTCAGCAGCTCTACTTGACCCAGCTGTGCTCACCACCAGGGAGGGAGATTGGGGTCCGGCAGAGGGGCAGAGACCAGACAGAGATCCTGAGGTTCAGGGGTGCATTCTGGGTGGGTTGTATTGGACGGCCCTCAGCGGCTGCAGCCCTCACTTAGCTTTGCCACCCTGGGCTGCCAGGACACAAGCTTTCCCATGCTTCTCCCAGTGCTTGACTTGGCACTCCCTGCAGGCAGGTGGGCCAGGTGAGGATGGCAGTGCTGGGGATAGGGAGGATCTAGGAGTGGGCTTAGGGGACTAAGGTCATCCTAAGATACCCTCACCTGCAGCAATACCATTCATTCTGGCATCTCGAGCAGCGCTTTGAGGCCTCTGCATTGCAGTAGGCACAGCGGGGCCTCTCTGGAGCTACTGCTTCTAGCACATCCAGCCTGTAGGTCTCAGCCCACCTGGTGGAGTAGTCAATCGGGCCTCACTGGGTTTCGCAGGTAGGTACACAGAAGCACCCCTGCCCAGTCCATGCCTCCTGCCTTCCATCCACCCCTTCTGCCAGCTCAGCAGGACTTACCTTCGTGCCTGTAGCCGAAGGTCCTGCTCAGAGGGGCTGAACACATGCCGAAGCTGGTGCTTGGCAATCGCCTGCCATTTGCCTCTATTCTCTTGCTCCAGCCGCTCCCAGATTTCTGGGATCTGGGGGAGAATAATGGAAGGGGCAGGAAGGAGCTGGCAAAGTGGACAGTGGTCCTGACTAATTAACTCTCTAGATGCCTACCTGTTCCAACACCAGGTCCTTCTTAGGGGGCTGGGTTTCGACCAGGGCCAGGTGGGCCAGGAAACTTTGCAGGTCTGCCAGGTTGGGCAATTGGTCAAGTAGTGTGTCTGTTAGGAAGGCCCGAAGCTGCAAGGGTGTCCAGGGAAGGCCAGTGTGAAACAGTTGCTGGCAAGGAAGGTGGGCTAAGGGTACCTGTGGGGCTTATGTCCCACCAGCTGTTATGTCACGTGAAGCTCAAGATCTGAAAGGACGACTAGGGTAGAAGTAGGTGGGCAAAGATGACCAGCAGGGATACAGTGGGGGTGGGATGAAGTGGAGCAGTGCTGGGGCTGTGGGCACTAGTTGGGGAGAGCTCCCCACCTTGAGTAGCTGTCCCTTAGCAAAGCTTGTGAGGCAGTAGCGGGCCCGGGCCTCTGGGCTTAGCAACAGGTTGTACAGGGCGATCCACACTTGCCCATCCAACTTGCTCAGCTTTTGCTGCTCTGAGGGGGCTACTGTCTGCCAATGACCACCCTCGAATTGCTGCAGCTTGCCTGGGGAGAAGACCCAGCACACTGGGTGTAGCCATTGCAATCTCTTTGAATGAGCCAGCTGTGAATATTGTGGAACTTCCCACAGGCTGGGCAAGGTGGGAGAACCTGGGCCACAGGACTTGCCCAGGTTGTGGTTTTGCTGGCCCCAGAGCAGGACGAGTGCTCAGTAATGGACTCATGGGCCTTGCCTGCTGCAAAGCCAAGGTCTCATCCCACCTTGGGTGAAGCATCCTGGTAAACTCTGTGGGATGGGGGTGGGGTAGGGTTTGAACTGCAAGTTTCCCACTTCAATCAATATTAAAGGATGTTCTAGAAGCAGTGGGCTGGGGCTTAGGAATGTTGGGGAAGACCTTACTTCCTTCCCGCCGGCTCCAGGGACTGTGCTCCAGCAGTTCCACCAGGAGGCAGGGTAGGTTGTGGGTGCTGAGCATTCGGCTCAGGATGCTCAGGGAAAGGCTAGGGGTGGGGGTGGCAGGCAGGGAGGTGAGCAGAGGCTATAGGCACAATTTTCCATCCCTCTACTGTAGGCCCCAGACTTGGGAGGACTGCCCACCTGTCCACACAGTCTGTGATGTAGCGCAACACTGAAAGGGCCTTCAGTGCAATCTCAAATTCCATTAGCTCTGCCTGCTTCTGCAGCTCCTGGGGGCACACAGTGTTCAAGCTGGGCCACCCCCTGCTGCGCTGGCCTTGGGAAACCCACATCTAGGCTTTGCCAACCCCAGGAAACCTCAGTCCACCTGCATAGGAGTATTGTCCTGGGACCCTTCTTCTTCATGGGGACCACGGCCAGTTCGGGCCACCAGCAGTGTCAGTTTGCGGTGGCAATAATCCACCAGGTCCAAGATGGTGTCCTCTGCTGACTCACATACCTCCTGGGGAAAAGAGGGAGGGGAAACTTTCTGTCTCTGATGCTCTCCCCAGATGGACACAATCAAATAGGCCCTGCCCAGAGCACTGGCTCTTGGGCAGGAATAGTGCCTCACCTTGTGAAAGAACACAGTCTCTAGGAGGTTGATAATGGAGGCTTCATGATGTACCTGCCAAAAAATGGGGAGAAAAGGGCCTAGGCTATAAGATAGGCATAGGGACTACCCAGGCATATATTGTCTTCCCCAGTCAGTCCTTGGCTGTCTGCTCTGAAGGGGTGGGAGGAAGTGTGAGCCAGGGGCCCAACTCACCACCATGTATATGGGGAAAGTGTTCTGGGGCTTGAAGTCCTCCACTTTGCACAGCACAGGGAATACTTTCTGCTTCCATATCTCCACTGCGATTAGCTCTTCCACCAGTGTTGGAATCTTTGAAGCATGGGGAAAGGATGGGAATGAGGTGGACTTCCTTTGCCTGGCAAGCCTCCCATTCCTGGCTCTGTCAGCTCAGCTCTCAAACTTCCTCAGGTCCCTAGACTCCACCAGGCCCTACAAGTACCCTTCCTGACTTTTCTCCTACATCTTAATCTTAGACCTTTATTTTCAGATGCTCCAAAATCTATACCTGTGGCTGGTCCTTGCTGTGTTCCAACTCACTCTTATTCCCTACTCCCCCCATCTCTTTTAGGCTAGCCCTCCTGCTTGTGCCTTTCCTTCTTGGCTTTGTCTTCTGACCCTCCAAGGATCTTGTGTACCTTGGTCTCACTCTTACTCAAGGTCCTTACATCCCCTAGTAGTGTGCTTTGTCTTTTTTTTTTTTTTTTTTTTTTTTGCAGTGCTGGGGATTGAACCCAGGGCCTTGTGCTTACAAGGCAAGCATTCTACCAACTGAACTATATCCCCAGCCTGCTTTGCCTTTTTCTTGTGGAGAAATCTTTTGTCAAGTGATACCTCAGGTCATCTCCCTGTTTTCTAATTCCCCAACCCTCATGTTGGAAAGACTGTTTCATTCCAAATCAAAGCCCCACTCCCACTTCAGTGGGAACCCTCCTCTGGTCTTATAGCAGTTCAGAGTGACTCTAGCACTTCGGTCCTCCCCATACAGTCTAGGTTGGTTGGTCTAATATCCATGACTCTCCCTAATCAACCCATGTCCAGTACCCATGCCTGGTATGCCTGGTACAAAAGGAAATGTAACATTCTTCTTTCGCCTTCAGGGAGGACAGGTATACCAGGCCAGAAGGAAGAGCAGGCACCCAGGTGTTCCTGAGGGATGGAATGGGTGAAGTGCAGGAGGGAAGGCAGGATTGCTGCCTGTGTCTTTTGGGTACCTTTCCATGGGTGACCAGCAGTTCCTGGATGGGCTCTCCTTGGCTGACAGTGGCATCAAGGATGGCTTGCATGTTCAGCTTCTCCAGGTTCTCATGCTGCTGGTTCCACCTGTACCAGAGGGTATGTGTGTGTATTTGGGCTCACGTGTGCATCAGGAGTGAGGCTGGATCCTATTGAAGCCTAACCTGATCCCGAGGATCCAGAGGGGAGCCATATACTCCTATCCCGAAGAACTTTGCCTTTCCACCTGGGGCCCTTCACACTAGGCAACCCCTTCCCCAATGTCAGGCTCAAGTTCCCCGCATTTAAGAACCTGGTGACTCCGCCTGAGCCTGCTGCCTTACCCTTCAGAGCCCATCTCGCGCAGCGGGAAACTGCGCAGATCTCGCACCAGTACGTCAGCCTCTCCGGGCAGCAGCAGCTCCAGGTCGCCCATGTTGGGGTCAGGGTCTGACCGACTTCGGGCAGCGGTTGGAGCGGATGAGATGATGCACTTTGGGAGGACAGATTCCTGCAGGACTGAAGTCTGGGACCCGACAGTTGCCTGTCGGTTGGGGCGCGTGGGTCCTTGCCGCTGTGGAAACAGCTCGGCGTCTGCGCAGTGAGGCTGGGCCCCACCCCTGTTGGCGGCTGGTGCAGTCTGGGACGGCCCCCACCCGCCACGCCTACCCGGCTGCCAATAGTAACCCTATTGCGACTGCAGAGCTTTCTCCCTCGTAACCAGGTGCGCCTGCGAAGTCTCTCCTGAACTCTACCGACTCTCTCCCCAAAAGTTAAGTTAGCCTGTGACCTCCGCCAGCTCCTTCCGCAGCTGGGCTGTCTTGATCCTCTCAGATGTTCCTCTTCATGGCTTCTTCCTTACCTTATTTCTTGCATCCAGTATCACCAGTTGGATCTACTCCCTAAGTGTTGCGCAGGACCCACAGCTTCTCTCCATTCTATTTCAGACTGCCACTACTTCAATGCGGGTAGCTGCAGTAGCCTTTTCACTAGATCTGCTGCTACTCTGGACCCTTCCCAGCAGCCCGGAATCTTAAAGGTGAACATCAGACATTACTCCTTTGCAGGAGGACGGTTCTGTGGTTATCTTTGGTCCTCAAAATACTGTGTCAGGGGATGGGGTTGTGGCTCAATGGTAGAGTGCTTGCCTAGCACGTGTGAGACACTGGGTTCGATCGTCAGTATCACTAAAAACAACGAACAAAGATATTGTGTCCATCTACAACTAAAAATATATATATTAAAAAAATACTGAGTCAGATGTGGCTTCCCAGCCGTTCTGCAGTCTCTACTTGTTGCCCTATCTCCTTCCTCAGGACTTAGATTTGGGGGTGTGGGTACTGGGAATTGATCCCAGGCCTCTCATGTGAAAGCTCTACCACTGAGCTGCATTCCTACCCCTTCTTATTTTTGAGACAGGGTCTTGCAAATTGCCGAGGCTGGCCTCAAACTTGAAATCCTCCTGGCTTGGCCTCCTGAGTAGCTAGGATTATAGGCGTGTGTCATCGTTCCCTGGGAGTCTTATGGCTTGTAGTTTCGGCTCTCTTTGACCTCCCATGATCCAGTTCCATGGGCTTGCCTTGGATTCCTCATTATCCCAAAGCAACTTTTGCCTCAGGATTTTGCATTTGTTTCCTCTACTGGAATGCTTTTCCTAGTTCAGGGCTGAGTTTAAATCACTTCATCTAGGTCTTTCTTGCTTATCTAATCCAGAGCAATCCCTGCTCCCATCAGAACTCATTCTTCACATCTGTTTCTTGCTGTTTCCGTTTACATTAACTGCACATTTACTTGGCCATTGTCGGTCATGCCCACCAGATGGCGCTCCAGGGCGCTAAGACCGTGCCTATTTCATTCAGGCTGTCCTCCCTAGCTAGCTAGCTGAGGCAGCCCTCAATAAAAGTAGGTTGAGGCGGCTGGGGTGCCCACACCTGTAATCCTAGCTACTTCATAGGCTGAATAAAGAGGATTACAAGTTCGAGGTCAGCCTGGGCAACTTAGAGAGACCCTGTCTCAAAATTTAAAAAGTGCTGGGGATGTAACTCAGTGGTAGTGTGCCCTAGGTTCAATCCCCAGTACCACAAAAATAAATAAAGGAATGAAGGCAGGTTGAAGTCAATGATTTTATTTACAGAATTGAGGGCCAACCTATAGAGGATATGAATTAGCCTACCATGTATTGGGCAGGGTTTAGCAGAAGGGAGTAGCCACAGCAATATGCCCATTCAGGAAAGCTTCACTTCCAGCAGATGATGATGTTGGGGTCATTTTCCAGACGCTCATCCAGCTCATGGTAGCTCATTCCTGGGTGGGGTAAGGTGGGGGAGGTGAGGTCAGTGATCTTGGCCTATCCACCCCTGCCCTGACCCCACACTGTCTGACCCACTGCTGCCTCCACCTGTCTTGCAGCAGATCTCATCGTAACTGTGACAGCCTGTGTAAAGCCGGACAGGGTGGCTTCGCTCCTCTCGAGACACCCGCACAGGATATTTCTGTAGTCGTCGGATGAGATTCTTCATAAGCCCAAACTGGATCAGTTTCCTGGGATGAGGATTGGGGAAGAGGTGTGATGCGCTGGTCAGTTCTCTTTCCAGCCAGACAGTTTTCTGTTTGATTCTCAGTGGCCAAACTGGCCTGCAAGCTCATTATCTCCAGCAATCCTCTCTGGATTAGCAGTACCATGATTTTGCTCACAGGGAATACCCTTGCTGCCTTTCTGACCCAGGTTCCTCCAGAGAGACAAAGAGGGTTCACCTTCCCTCAGGCAACCCCCGCCCCATTTCCCAAGGAATGGCCCTCTGACCGTTCATCAACATGTTGCAGCTGCTGGGGATGGCGGCCAATGAGGTCTCGTACAGTAGTGCCAGGGCTCAGGCTGCAGTACAGCTGGAACACATCCCGGAGACTGGCTCTTTTGTGCCCTGTGGGTGCCGGGGTCAGCTTACCACGTGGCCCTTCCCTCTCCAAGATGTCTCCCCCAGAACCCACTAATACCTTGCTTGGTCACGTAGGACAGACATGCCTCCTGTAGGGACTTGTCATCCACAAGATCCTGGACCTTGGGTGTTGGGCAGTACACATTGGAATACTAGGAAGTAGCAGAAGGCACAGGGGCCTGAGTAAGGGGCTTGGGGGGATGGGCCAGACATGGCACACACTTCACTGAACCATATCCCAAATTCACTTACCTGGAGAATAGACACCAGTGTCACAACACCATAGTACCTAAGAGAGAGAGCTGAGCTCAGCTTCTGAAGACCAGGCCTTTCCAGTTCCATACTCAGGGCCCTTGGGTTCTTCCCTGGCTGGTGACCCTATGCTAGGCATGACTGTTGCCCCACTCACAGCAGGTTCTGTATGGCGATGCGCACCAGGTTGAGCTCCACGTCTGCCTCAGCAGAGATCTTCTGGACATGGCGGAAACCATCAATGTAGGGCAGGATCTGGCAGAGCAGGGCAAGGACAGTGGGGTTAGGATGAGGCCAGTGTTGTGGCCAGCCCAAGGTGATGTTACTCAGGGACAACTGGCACACCTGTTGTGTGGTGAGGTCCCACTGTGAGTTGAAGAAATCCTCCTTGTCCTTGGTAAAGACAGGTACATCATACTCTTGGGCCACAGGAGGGTCTGGCCGCTGCTCAATCACCTTCAAGTGGATGGTGTTGGACTCATCTGCAGGGACCCCACTCATATCCTTAGTACCATCTCTCCTAAGAAGCCCTCAAATACCATCTAGCCTTTCCAGCATCCCTTGAGGCAAGCAGGTGGCTCTGGGGAGGGTTATTCTTCCCCTTTTATGAAGTAAGAAACTGAGGTTCAGAAGGGAAGGAATATACACAAGGAATAGAGCTGGAGAGCTCTGCTGGCTGCACCCCACCCCCAGCCCCATCATATACTGGACCCTGGACATCACCTCAACCCCTGGCTATTTCCTGGACACCAATTTGTTCAAGAATCTTGTTCTTCTTCCCCAATGGTTGTACTCACCTTCTTCTGCCACTTTCCCATCCCTTCCCCTTCTGTCACTGTAGAGGCTACAAGGACAACATACCAATGGGTAGAGTGCACCTGCCAGAGGCATTCAGTTCCTCCAGTAAGATTGTCATTATAGGCACCAACTTCTGCTTGCTCTCCTCTGTGGACACGAAGCTGCTCTCTAGCTGGATAGAGCATAGACAGCATAGTGAGTATACCCCAGGGCATCTGGCTGACTGGATGTCCTGCCTGGGTCCTGAGCTAGCTGTCAGGGTCAGGATGACTTTGGGGACATAGGAACACTTTTCCCAACTTTGCCTGCCCATACACCCAAGCCCATCATGCTGCAGACCTCCAGTGTGGTCAGGTAGCCAGCCAGCTTTTTAACAATGGGCTCCAGGGCACAGGTCTTGGCTTGGGCATCACACACGAAGCCCAGGTTGAAGAGGAGGGCATTACGGCTATACTTCTTGTGTTCAATGCACACAGGGCAGCCGATGAGCTTCTTTTCCATGGCTGTGCTGAATGGGTGGAACACAGTCAGGCCTCCCCAAGTCTGTCCCCTCCTCCTGGGACCCCTTCATGCCCCCCACCCAGCTAGGGCCTCACACAGTGATGAGCTTGTTTTGTAACTCTGGCTTTGTGATGATGTATACTTGGACGGTGTCAAACAGCTCCCTGGAGATGAAGTCCTCAGGGACCTGGGGAAGGGTTTGACAAGATGCCCCTCAGTGGACACTGGGACTGGGTACATTCACAGGTGCACCCACCATTACCACCTCCAGGTATAAATACTCTTCTCTAGCATTTTCCTTTCTCCCATTCACCCAGGTCTACCACTCCTTCGTGTTTCCAAATACATAATGTGTTCTCACAGGCTTCTTGGCTTTTGCATTTGCTGTTCGCTCTACCTGGAACACTTTCCTCCGTAATCTAACTTGCTATGCATCATTTAAATTTCAACCTAGGGATTCTTTTGGACCACTCACCTCCCACCTTCCATGGGACCTGGCACCTCCCCTGAACCTTACAACCAGATTTTCCACAAGCACAGCTCATGTGACATTGTACGTTTTCTCTGTCACAAAAGGACCTCAGTCTGACTATCCTTTCTGTTTACGGTTATATGGGAATGGATAGAGATGCACGCATGCAGCACGGGAATTCAGCGGCACGTCAGTCAGCTGAGTTCCCGAGAATGTCCCTTTCCCCGCCTAACCTCGCGAGCCCGGGCAGCACCTGATAGGTGATCTTTGGTCCCAGAGTTGGGTGGAATTCGCTGAAGAATATGCATTCGATGCGGCAGCTGCTGCCCATGGCGCTAGCGACTCCTAGGTCCGTAGCTCCTTGTCGCTGGCTCGGGGGCGCCCCTACTTCCGAGAACACCTGTCAAAAACAGCTCTGAGGCCTGGGCCACCGTGTCTTGCGCGCGCACACACCAGCAAAGCCGTCTGCTCAATAGAGTCTACGTAGCGAGATTCAGAGGCGGGGTTCAGGGGTGGGTGGGGCTCTTCCCAGGAAGTCCTGGGTGGGTAGGCGTCGCACCCGGAAGTGAAGTAGCTCCGCGACGGAGCGGAAGCGTGTGCGGCGGGGTCCCGGCTATCCAGCATTTTTGGGGGAGGAAACCACCACTTTGGGTTGGCGCTGCAGGTGAGATACGCAAATCCCTAGCGTGAAGGGTCAGCGTGCTAGCAACACTTGTTGGGGTACTGCGCGAAGGGATTCACGTTGTAACTAGGACGCATCTGGGAACTACAATTTCCGTAGTGCTTCACGCCCTCCCGGGTGGCGCTCCGGTCAGCGACAGGGTGGTGCATGCTGGAATTTGTAGTCTTACGCGTATCCTACTAGAAAAGTGCTCTAGTGATCAATACCAATTTAGATGCAGGTAGACGCTGACAGGGCTGCCGGTCTTTTCCTGGCAGGTTGTGACTATTCCTGGTACCGATCTTGATCTATTTATTCCTACTATAACTTCTTGGAAGGGGGTAGCATTCTTGCCCTGCAACCCTTCCTCCAGTGGGAGGCGTGGACAGTGGGCACCCGACCCTTGCCAATGCAACTGTTTTCAGGCTACAGCTACCGGCCCGACTGACCATGGCCCTTTCTGTGGAGACCGAGTCGCATATCTACCGAGCTCTGCGCACTGCCTCTGGGGCTGCAGCCCACCTTGTGGCCCTGGGCTTTACCATCTTTGTGGCTGTGCTTGCCAGGCCTGGTTCCAGTAAGTAGAATTCATAGTTGATTTCTGGAAAGGGAAAAGGGCAGTAAGAAGCCTTGGGCCTAACTCTTGGGAACAGGGCTGGCTGGCTGAGGAATATTTTGTGTAGAAGGGATGATGTTCTGGGTGGAGCATGGGCATGGGGGCTCTGACAGCTTGGCTATACCCTACAGAGCACAATGGTTTTCTTTCCTTGTCTTGGTGCACCTCTTGGGAGGTGCTGGAGGAAGGAGGGAGGACTGCTAGAGGAGTGGCAAGCATGATCTGTGGTCTAGGAAGAGACAATAGGTGTGGAGTCAGCTTGTTGCAGCAAGAAGGGGCTCACATTTTGGCAGCACCTCCTTAGGTGACAGGCTGCCCTTATTCCTCAACCTGTAGGGATTGGTATTGCTGGTTTCTTCTTGCTGAACCCCACGAAGCCTCCTCTTCTCATTCCAGGCCTGTTCTCCTGGCACCCTGTGCTTATGTCTCTGGCTGTAAGTAGTGAGTCTGGGCAGCTCTCAAGGGTGGGGTATGGGTATGTGTGGTTGACCCTAGCAGCCTCTGAATTCCTGTGAAATTTAATTTGTGTTTGGAGGAGTTACATCCTCCGACTCTTGTCCCTGGTATGTTCTGACTTGAACCATAGTATTTGAGACCCAGAAAGCTGAGTGTAGTGGTGCATCCACTACTGAGCTCTGCGCACTGCCTCGGGCTGCAGCCCACCTTGTGGCCCTGGGCTTTACCATCTTTGTGGCTGTGCTTGCCAGGCCTGGTTCCAGTAAGTAGAATTCATAGTTGATTTCTGGAAAGGGAAAGGCAACTTTTCCTCAGGGAGCAAGCTGAGTGTAGTGGTGTAATCCCAGCTACTGGAGAGGCCGAGGCAGGAGGATTGTAAATTCAAGACTGATCTTGGCAACTTAGTGAGACCATATCTCAAAACACAAAATACAGTACTTGATTGCTATTTTAGCCAGCATTTTAACATAACTTATGGGGTTGAATATTTTGCCATTATGTACTAATTTCCTTTCCTGTGCTACAGTTTTCTGCTTCTGTACTTTCCTGGATTTTGTCTTGTATATATTCGCACATTGAAGATTCTCAAATACATTAAATTTTTGTAAAAAAACAAAAAACAAAAACAAAAAAAACACAAAATACATAAAAAGGGCTTGGGACATAGTTCAGTGGTAGCAGGCTCTTGGGTTCAATCCCCAGTACCACACACACACACAACCCCCCAAAAAAAAAAAAAAAAGTGTGTGTGGGGGGGTGAGATTTAAGTACAAAATGAGACTTCTCCTATCTTCAGGGAGGAAGCTGAGAAATTGCATTTGGATGTCCCTTTTTACCTTAATTTTGTGGTGATATGCATCTTATTTTCCCTGAAACAGTGCACCCATGTGGTCAGCTCTTGCCAAGAAATTGTATCCATCTATCCCCATGGGAGGGAAACAAAGGTTTTGAATCATTTATAACTGCTACATCTCAGACCTTGTTTGCTAGGTAACGGAAGAGATGACTTTCAGAATAGCACCTAGAAAGTCATGTGAAGAGGCATCTGTCACTGACTATTCAGGGAAGATGTTCTGCCCCACCAAATGGGTAGTCTTGGTGGGGAGAGAACTAAGAAAGGGAATCAGCCCAGGTGCACTAATAATTTGAGGATCATCTGAAGCCCTCTTACCTCACTTGAGTTTCCTGTCTCCTCAGTTCTCCTTCCTGATGACCGAGGCACTACTGGTGTTCTCTCCTGAGAGTTCGCTGCTGCGCTCCCTGTCACGGAAGGGCCGAGCACGCTGCCACTGGGTGCTGCAGCTGCTGGCTCTGCTATGTGCACTGCTGGGCCTTGGTCTTGTTATCCTCCACAAAGAGCAGCTTGGCAAAGCCCACTTGGCTACATGGCATGGACAGGCAGGGCTGCTAGCTGTGCTGTGGGCAGGGCTACAGTGCTCAGGTGGGGTGGGGCTGCTTTACCCAAAGCTGCTGCCCCGATGGCCCCTGGCAAAGCTCAAGCTATACCATGCCACCTCTGGGCTGCTGGGCTACCTGTTGGGTAGTACCAGCCTCTTGTTGGGCATGTGCTCACTGTGGTTCACTGCCGTTGTCACTGGTGGAGCCTGGTACCTGGCTGTGCTATGCCCTGTCCTCACCAGCTTGGTCATCATGAACCAGGTGAGCAATGCCTACCTATACCGCAAGAGGATCCAACCATGAACTCTTTCCAGCCAAGGGAAGCCTGGAATTGCCTCTCAGCATCAGAGTTGGGGCTGGTAACTTCCTGAACTCTCTTAACTGATTAGGTCAGGGGATACTTCAGGCACTGGAGCAGCAGGAGACCTACATATGACATTTTTGCTCCTCATGCTAGAGTGCCTCCCATCTTTCTCCTTTTGCTGTCATCCCAGAGGAGGAAGAGGAGTATATGGATCATGTGTCTGGATGAAGCTGGAGTCGCAAGACTGCCTGCAGGAGCAATGCAGCTCATACTAATACTGTTTTGTCCAGAAATTACTAAGAGAAAAAAGTGAAATAAAAATGACTGAAAAGACTGATGGGAGGATCAGTTCAGAGTTGGGGGTGGTTCTTACTAATGCATTAGGAAGTAGGCAGCTTGGCAAGGTGGGGGCTCCCTGTGAATGGTGGAAGTTCTCCCAGCACACAAGACCCCAGGGTATGGCTCTGAGCTTCCCACGTTGTTGTGAATGGAACAGCTATGTATCCTACCCATCTCCCAGCCACTGACTACTGGAGTGTCCACACTATGGAGGTGGGAGCCGGGGATGGGCTGTCTTCATAGGTGTCAAGCACAGAGTACTCTGTCTTTGCACTGAGTCATGGGCAAGAACAACAACTCATGATGGAGAGAACCTCAACTGTCAGATCCTCTGGGAAGGGGCAGAGGGCCTCCTGAATGGGGACTTGAGAGAGGAAAAGGAGTAAGGGTCTGAGGTGATGGCTCTGGGAAGGCCACATGGCAGCAGGTATATCATAGTGGAAGGAAGGAACACTGGGCAGTGGGCTTTCTATCCAGCTGGAGTTGCCCTGAAGAGCCCTTGGACCCAGAGTAAAGACTGTCTAACTTCATAGTTGAGCATGTGCTGCACAAGGTGGGCTCACGAAGTCCAGAAGACATACCTCAAAGAACTGCTTTATTGTTACTGCAAGGCTGGGCTTGGTTGCCCACTAAAGTGGTCCTGTAGAAAATACCTGGGAGCTGTGGCTGTTCTGGCCCAGAAGCAGTCAGGGCCGCAGCAGAGGGAAACAAGAAATCCTGACATGAACAGTCTTCCTGGGGGTGGGCAGGGATGTGCAGCCCTGTGCTGACTCCTGCAGTGGCTGGGCCCCCAGAACATTTGGCAAACATAAATCCTTGCCTTGGCTCTTGGCTACCACTTTCAGATGTGAGGGCCAGCCCAGGAGCTGTGGCACCAGCATTCCTGTAGTCATTTGCTTGGGGCTGAGGTATAGTCTCACCTTAGATGGAGTTCTGGACTGGCTAATGCCTCAGAGGTCCCATGCCCGGCATAGTGGTTATCTGGAGTCAGAACCAGGTAGCAAGGGTCCTGGGTAGTGTTGGCGAGAAACAGCAGGTGGCCACGGAAGGCTCCAGCAGGCCTTCTTCCCTCTCAAAGCAGTCAGTACTCTGGAGTAGCTGAGAGGCATCAATGAGGGCTTGGGAGAGGAGGGGCTACACTCAAGGTGGTCTGGAGTTACAGCTTTGGGGGAGCTGCCTCAAAGGTGATGAGACTAGATTCGGGAGCAGCCCCCTTTCCTGGGGATGTGGGAGCTTTTTCTGAGGGCAGGGGGCTGTCCACCTTGGCCCCAGAGTCGTCTTCATCATCGTCCATGCTGGGCCAGGTGGACTGGTCCTCCACTCGCTTCAGCCGCTCATTGAGGGCCTTCAGAGCCAGTTGCCTGGGACCAGAGGGGAGAGGACAGGTCACTCTGGGTTTTTCTTGGCACATATCTTGCACCCTTCCACTATAGGCTGCCCTCTCTTCCTACCACATAGATTCTTCCCCCAGAATCCTATATTCCCTTCCCCATGCAAGACCAAGGACTACCCAGAGATTGAGTTAGGACCCATGCTGCCATCAGAATGAGGACCTAAAGGCTCTGCAGTCTTCCCTTCATAGCTAGGGCACCTCTAGGCTGATGAGGCCAGCTGGATGTCTGCCAGACTGACCATCAAACTGTTCATGGCCAGCCATCAGGAACAGTTCCGAATTTGGTGCATAAAGGTGGGTAGATACGGTGCTCCAGGGCAAATGGGTGGAATGGCAAGTCCCTGGAGATGGGTTCCTGCTTGGGCACTGACATCACATCCAAGGAGAGGTTAATTCTCCCTTTCCTGGTTAGAGGTATTTGAAGCCTCCTGGCAAGGATCTCTGGGAAAGACTGGAACTTCGTACCTCCCTTAGCTCAGCCCAGGAAGCAAAGCCAACTTGGATTAGTACACCCCTCTTAACCCTGATGTTTTCATTTCTAAAAGAATCTCTAAAGCCACTAACACCTGTATTAGAACAGGTTTAGCAGAGCCCTTGCAAGAGGTGAAGAAGAGAAAAGCCTATGTAGGTAGGACACACGTCAGGCCTGTTGTTTTCATGGGGCAGACCCTTGGAGGCACCACTTTGGGAAGATGGGAAAATCCACTAGAAGAGGGTATTCATATGTGCTTTGGTACCCAGTCCACCAGAGGGTGGAGTGACAATGCTTCTAGGCAACATATCCAACAGTAGCCACTGCCCACTCCTGATGCTTCAGCTTCTCTGTGCCACCAATGTAGAGAGTTTGTGTAGCCTTCCAGGTTCTAGCAGGGAATCAAAATCTGCACTATGTCAAGGCTAAGGAAAGGCAACAAAGACATGAGCATAGAAAACCCAGTACACTTTCCCCTCTGCCCTCCAATCTGGCTCATGGCAAATTGGCATTGATGGGACAGTTCTTCCCTGTTAACTGCCCAGGCTCCCACCCCAGAGATAGCCTTATTAGTTTTGTCTAAAGCTTGCCAAGGCAGAGAGATAGTGTCATGCTAGTCACTTCTTCACAAGGCTCAAAGAGACAGATGGGGACTGGGGTTGTAGCTCAGTGGTAGAGTGCTTGCCTAGCATGTGTGAGGCACTCACATTCCACTCTCAGCGCTGAATATAAATAAATAAATACAATAAAGGTGCATCAACAACTAAAAAGAAAAAAAAAAAGACAGATGGGAAACCCTGCTTCCTACTACTTAGTAGCCCTTTGGGTCTGAAAGTGGCAAGCAGTCAGGTAACCAACTGGTTGGAGGAATAACCCCCACCTCCACTATGCTAACAATCTTAAAGCTATGCCAAGAACTCATCTCTTGTCCCATCCTCACCCTGTCTCTGCCTCTTCAGTCCATTTGCTTGGGCAGGTCGTCTTTTCTTGAGACAGGATCTCACTAAGTTGCTAAGGCTGGCCTTGAACTTGTGACCTTCCTGCCTCAGCCTCCTAAGTCACTGGGATTACAGGCATGTACCACCACACCTGGCTTGGACGGATTTTCTGAATGTTCAGCCAACCCTAATAATCTAAGACCTCTCACTGAAGGAGAGGTCCCACCTGAATAGCTGAGGGCACCTTAGTTCCTTCCAGGCCCAGCCCTCTTGACCCTGTATCCTTCACTGGATAAGGTCAAGCTCGACCTCTGACTTATCACCCATAGAGACTAGACTGTAGGGCCCTGAATTAGGCCCTCATAGCATGCTGTGGATGCTTTCCCACACCTATCACCTTGGACCACCAGCTGGAAACTCCTTCAGGGAAGGGGTGTGTTTTACACTCAAATGTATCATCCCAGTGGAAAGTAAGCACAGGGATAAATAACTCTTCCACTGAATTCACAGAGCTTCCTGCCAGGAAATTATTTCACAGGTGAGTAGAACTTGGAACCTTTGACAAATCCAAAGGGACAGGACTGTGTCAGATTACCTAAAAAAACCTCGAACAAACAAAAAACTCAAAAGAACCCCCTCAAGCATAATGTTGTAAATGGAGCTGGGACTCTTATAGAAGCTGGGACTGGGGAGCCCATAGATCCAGGGGAGTAAGAGCTAAATTAAAAAAGGTCTCCCCTGCCCTGGCCAAAGTGCAGCCAGTGAATAATTCAGCCAGGATGCTTGATGCTGCCGATGGCTTAGTTTACGGATAATTCAAAGGTCTCCACTCTCTGGTGTGATCCACAGGCTTCTAAGGTGGGTCATATATCCTGTCCCCTGGTTTGCCTACTTGGAAGTTAAATTTGGTAATACCCTAAGCTTCCCTCAGTAAGTGGCAGAGAAGCATGTGTCTGAATTAAGACCCAGGAAGAGGATATACTTCAGTATTTGGAAATTGGGGTGACCCAGACCACCTCTTAAGGGTCCTAGGTCTTCTTCCCTGGTCTCCACTCCCATCACAGGGGAAAAAGAACCAACAGGTTGTTTCTGGCTTTGACAGTACTGGTGTCTAGGATTTGGAGATTCTGAGGCAAGGCCAGCATGACGCATACCTCCATTAGCCCCTAACACAGAACCAAAAGAAATTGGGCATTTCTTGAGACTGAAGTGGCCTGAGTGGTGAGAAAAGCACACATCAGAGTCCAGATATCTACATGCTGAATTTTCAAGGCCAAAGACTGGATTTTTCTCTCTGAACCTGCCCCAACACCTGACTGTAGGTCTCTAATGCACAGTAAGCACCTCAACAGGTGGCATGTGACTTTGACCAATACTCTCTTAGCTTTCCAAGATTTTGGAAGGTTTCACAGTACCTTCTCCGCTCCGCATCTTGAGGGTCTGTGCCTGGGAGGCTGATGGTGATGGACGATGGGGCTCCCACATCATAGCGTTTCACTGTCTTCTGGCATATCTTTACTTTCACCAGGAGACCATGCACCAAGTTTGCCAGCAGCCCCACCACAGGCTGCAGGATCTCAGGGAAGAAGGTGGCAAAAGCAAAGTGGTCAGCCATGTCCCCTCGACCTCGGCTATGGCGCTGGTAGAAGCGAAGATATACCCAACTGGAAAGAAGCCCAAAGCCATAGGAAGCCAGCGCTGGGCTCTGGAGCAGTGTGGTCAGCCGCAGCAGTAGCAGCAGTGCCAGTAGCAGCATGGGCACTACGCTGACGCGCACCTGGGGCACTCGCAGGACCACACAGTCTCCCATAGTTTGCTTGAGTGCTACCAAGACACCACCTAGGAAGCCCAAAGCGCCGTGGATACGGATTGTGAACAGGTAGACCAAGTTGAAGGAAGCCATATAGGTGAGGAGGTAGGCGAAGGCCCCCAGTAGCCCCACAGACACATTCACCACCGAGAAGAAGATGAGCAGCTCCAAGGCTCCCCAGAGGGGTTCCAGCAAACGCCCAGCCACCACCACTGTGGCCAGGCTGATGGCCACGTCCCACACGTGCTGCTCCATGAGCCCATGAGTGGCCAGGGTCCAAATCCAGAAGTTGGGAGGAAAGAGGTAGCCTGGGGTGACCGCCAGGCAGTCCGTGTCTACTGCGAAGGAAAGCAGGTAGATGAAAAGTATCGCTGCACACAGCGCCTTCACCACTACGCTGGCACTGGCCAGGATGGCCCCCAAGTGTTGGCGGGCGCCAGGTAGGGCGCGTTGCATTTTCCTGGTAGGCGTTGGCCTGAGGGGAAGGTGAGGAGGGTGGGCTAGGGGCCTCCCCGGGGCCTCGTTACAGTCCGGCCCCGATGGGAGGCCCGGGCTCGGCCTAGTCACCTTGGCCTATCGCCCTGCTGAAGGCTCTGCTTCCGGTCGGGACGGGCTCTGGTCCCAAAGTGCTTTGTCGCCAGGCCGGAGCCTAGGCCCCTCGCCCCGGACCTTTAGGAAGGCCCTGGGCGGCTTTGGCACGCCTGCCTGCCTGCCCGGTAGGCCCAGCGCCAGGCTGGCTGGGCTAGCTTTGATCTCAGGGCGGGGGCGTCTCCATCCACTCCTGGGCTCTGTTCTGCGTGGGATTGGCACCTCGTTCCAGGTCCGAGTCAAGTCGGGTCAGCTCGGGCTGGGCCTCGGTCTTGACTTCCACCGTACCTCCTCCCTTCTCAGGGACCGACAAACAGGGGTGCTGCGCCTGCGTCCCCCAGCCGTAGCGCCGGCCGGATGCCTTCTGAGTTCCTGTCTTCCGGCTCTTTGGCATGCTGGGATCCGGAGTCTTTTGCTATAGCCCTGGAAGAGCGGAACTAGGTTTCTGGGAAGAACTACAAGTCCCAGGAGGCAGTGCGCCTAGACTGTCCTGTCAGTGGCGGAGGAGGGTATGCTGGGAATGGTAGAGCTCAGGCTGTTTCCACCTGTTCTTGGTGGTGAGAGGAGAGTGCTTTGCCAACTTCGGGAAGCTGAGATTTGGGGGTTCAGGAGGTTGCATAGCCTGAGGCCACACACTTGCTGAATTCTCCAGGGAGAGTGACTCCATTATGATATGTGCATGTACATAAGAGTGCATGTACATAAGTGTTCTTGTGGGCAATCGTGTGGATGAGGAAGTTAGATGGTACTGGTGTGTGTAAAGGTGTGTATAACAGTTTGTGAACCCCTGAAACGTTTAATGTTTGGGGTCTGACTGGAATCCTTGTTCTATCATTTGGCGGCAGGGTGACATTGGCTAAGTTCCTGAATCTTTTCGAAAATCAGTTTTGTGTACCTTAAAATGGAGATGACTGGACCTTCCTACCCTGAGGAACAAAGAGGACAAAAGTGTAGAATGCCAGTCCACCTTGGATGTTCATTCAGATTGCCTTGTTACAAGTGGAGTGGATCCATGGTTTCATTCCTCAAAAGGGTGATGCTGAGCTCCCTTAGTGATTCTTCTCTCCACCAGAGACTTCTGATCATTGCTGGAGTTAGCACAAGCTAGGGTTAAACCTCACTCTCACCATTGTGACTTCTGACAGGTTGTTTCCTGCCATTTTGTTATTGTTGTGTATGGAATTACTTTTAAAAATGTGTACTTAATTAAAATAATTATATGACAAGGGACTTTTATAAAGTGAAGAATCCCTTTCAGCCATCAATCTCAGTTCCAATGTGTGCATAGCCTTCCAGTTTAAAAAGGGTGTTGATTCCCTTTATCTTTGAGGTCTGGGTTCCCACTGAATGCCACACACCAGGGGGTAGGGTTGCCAGACTAGGTAAATCAAAATACAGGGTTTTCAGTAAAATTTGAATTTCAGATGAATAATAAATTAGTATAAGCATGTCCCATTCAATATGAGAAACACATTTCCCTACTAAAACATTGTTTATCTGAAAAATCAAAATTGACTGAGCTTTCTGTATTTTATTTGAGGGGCTTTCAGAGCATGGGAACTGTCTTTAAGATTGAAGGTTAGGTGTTATTCTATGGTCAGTCCCAGCAGAGAAGTGAAGAAAGCCCCATCTTAACTGACACCTGAATGTCCTCTTTCATGTTTGGCGTCCAATGTCCTATTCCTGCCACTACCTTCTTTCTTAGACCAAGCTGATTTTTTACTTCTATCCCATGGGGGAAAAGATTTCATCTTTCTCAGTATACTCATCTGCCCTAGAAAGGATTTACTATTAACAACCCCTAAGATTGTGGCAGATGACCTCCTGCTAAGTGCTAAGTGAGCAAGTCAGCACTGACAGCACCCTCTGGAAAACCTCTGAATTAGTGGTTACAATTCTTTCCATATGAAAAGAACAAGAGGGGCATAGTGGCATACACCTGTAATCCTAGCTACTCTAGAGGCTGAGGAAGAGGATCACAAGTTTGAGACCAGCTTGGGTAATTTAGCAAAACCCTATCTCATGTATAACTAATAAGGAAAAAAATACCTATCTCAAGATAAAAAAATTAAAAGGGGTGAGATGTAGATAAGTGTAGAGCACCCTGGGTTCAATTCCCAGTACAGAAAAAAAAGGAAAAGAATAAAGATGTCAGACAAACTAGGATTGGGGTTAAAATGAACAAGGGTGAAGGGTCTGCCAGAAGATTAGCAAAAACTGACTTGGCTTCTGGCCTCCATTGGCCAGAATTAGAGCCCCCACTTGCTTGTGAGTGGGCCAGACCCTGGCCTCCCTAGAACAGCAGGATGGGGTTCTTAAGCACCAGCAAGTACCAACTTCTGGTTGTGTGGCTCCAAGAGGAGGACCTGGGTGTCAGGCCCCAGTAGTTGGACCAGATGGCTAGACTCCAGCCCGAACTGGCACCTTATTACTATCTTCATTGCTTCACGACCCTGGTCTTGCCTTGAGGCTCTAGGAGACTTTTTATTTTTTATTTTTCAAAACCAGCTTTTTCCTGGAGGCTTGTGAGATAATATGAGACAAGGTATGTCAAAGGCCTGGCACTTATTAGTCACTGGAAGCATCATGCCCATGAAGCATCATGCCCTTTGGCCACCAGGGACCTCAATTGCCATGGTCTTCTCTCCCAGCAGAACAGGGTGATGGCCCCTTGTCTTCGTAGCTATCCAATCCTCACCCCAAAGCTGACACAGTGGATGGAAACTGTTTGAAGTGAAAATATGAACATTATTTAATAACTGATCTTCTGTAATAAACCATTTGAAAATATTTTACAAGGAATCACACACACGATATTTTACAAAGTTTCTTGACTTTTTGTCACTGTTGTTTTCCAACATGTCTGTACAAAATAGAACAACAACAAAAAAAGGGCAGAGAGAGGAAATGGCCCCCCAATCCCCCAGCCCAAGGGTGAGGGGGCAGCCAGGTCAGGTGGGAGATGAGAAGGATCAGACCCAGCTAGGGGTTGGACAACTACTTGATGGGGATTGTTTTGTCTGTTTTTCTGTTTTTTAAACTTAAAATATATATTTGTTTTTCTGTATATGTTTGTTTCATTTTTATATTCTCCATTGAGCACCTGACTACACTATAGTTACACACGCGCCCCCACAGGACACAGCTGACATCCAGGCAGGGCACACATCATGGACACCCACCCTGGCACCAGCAGCGGGCATGGACCATACAAACATACTGAGAAAGCGACAAGCAACGTGACATTAATTAATGGAGCCATTAATTAATGCATCACCCTCCCCCCTCCTCCCAGTCTATTTGATCCCCATGGCTACACCCCCCTGCCCTCAGTCCCCTACTGGCTCCCACACTGGGATGCCTTTCGGAAAAATGATCAGAATGAATGGTGTGAAGAGATGTGCCCAAGGCCCAGCCTCTGTGTGTGCACAGTGTGTATGTGTGTGTATACAAATGTGTGTTCAGCAGAAGAGATACAGTTTAGCCTCCTGGGGGCAGGGAATGTGTGTGTGTGGGGGCATAGAGAGGGGGAGGGAGGAAAGGATAGATAGAGAGGGACGTGGGAATGGGCACAGGTCTGAATGTGTAAGGGCCAGATTGGGGTTGGGATGGCCCAGCCAGGAGACTAAGTCACCCCTGCTAAGGTAAAGGGTGACGTCTGGTGGAGGCTCCTCTGCCGAGGGGTGCAGATAGTGGCATGTGGTCCTGCTGTGGGTTTGATACTAGTGATATATGGTTACAATGAGCACCTGGCAGGGTGAGGAGCACTTGAGGGACACTGGTGGCTAGGGTGGGACAGAGGGGTTTTCACCCTCTGTCCCAGCATTTGGCACTGTTTGACATTCAGCTTTAGAGATGGGAGGATCAGCTGGTCTGCAGCTCAGATTAGAGGCAGGTGGTGAGTAGATGGAGCATGCAGGTGCCAACCCTCCCACCAGCCCTCCACCCTGTGTAAGGCTTTGTGAGCCCGCCTTGGTATGTGTGTCTCTGTGTCTGTGTTTATGTGTGCCCTCAGGGGTCTGTCTAGTGTGAGTCTGGTTTCTACCCTCAGGGTTCCAGGTGTGTATGGGGTTGTGTCTAAACTGATGTCATTGTGAGACTGTTTTGACACCTGCAGGGCTTGGGAGGTGGGGATGACTGTAGGCTTGAAAGGGGCAGGAGCCCATGGGCCTCAAACTGTCATCTCACCTTCCTCCATTATTCCCAGGAAAGCTAGGTTTGGGGTTGGGTGGGGCAAGCAGGGCCAGGTTAGAGGGGTCCAGCTGAGGCAGGGTGGCCTACACAAAGAAAGCCTTTAGGCAGGTCGAGCAGGGGAGGCCTGGTTTGGCACCAGTACATGTGGCCTCCCTGTCCCAGCCCACTAGGATGAGTCCAGGGTCTGGGATATTTGGACAGTTCAGTGGTGAGATGTATCCTGGGTGCCAAAAACTGGCGCCCTCCTTTGGGACTCCCCCACCCCAAGGCACAGGCTCTTAGAGCCTGGGGAGCACAGGTCCTTTAGTGGGAGAGGGGCAAGGCTCTAAGGCGGGAGTGTGGGGCGGGGATGGGGGCCAGGCGGGCAGGGTGTGGGGTATGGGTAGGGCTGGAGCTCAGAGGCGGTCAGAGGCGGCGAGGGTGTGAACTTGAAGCTGCGGCCGGGGCGGCAGGCCCAAGAGGAGAAGAAGCTGCAGGGAGATCAGGACGCCCAGCGACGGCGGGAAGGAGGCTCCACGACCACAATCTGAGGTATCTTCCTGAGGGGAGATAGAAGGAACTGGTCGGCCTGGGCGGGCGCAGGGTGGTGCGATGTCAAGATCGCCGCTCCTCCAGCTCACCGTCGCGTTGTAGTCGAAGCAGATGTGCGGGCCTCTCCGGTATCGCGGTCTCTGCACCAGCTCACACTGCTCCGGGCCGTCCGCTGGGCATGGGTGGAGAGTCAAGGAGGCGGCAGCGGCGATACAGAGGGGGCGTGTGGGACAGGAGGGGGCGCGGGCGGCGGGGAGGGAAGGGGCAGGATACAGTGCGTCTCCTTCTGCAGCAGCCGGCCAGCCTCACACTGGCTGCACAGCGGTTTCTCGGCCACCACGAAGAGAAGGTTGGTGTTGGTCAGTCTCTGTGCGTGAAACAGCCTGGAGGGAGCATCGAGAGGTGAGGCTCCACCCCTTCGCCCCGCCGGCCCCGCCTGGTTCTTCTCCCAGTCCCACATCTCTGGGACCTCCCTCAAGCACCTGGAGCAGTTTCCGCAGTCGATGATGGCATTGTAGGAAGCATTCACCGTGCCGAAGTAGTACTGGGTCTGTTTCATGACGCAGCTGCTCTCGCGTGTTTCAGGGCTCCCCTCGGCCTCTGCTGGGTCTGCGGGGCCCGGAGCACTTTAGCTCCGCCCACAGACTGTGGCACTGTGTCTGACTGGTGGGCCTCAACCAAGCTCAACCGTAAGCCCCGCCCTCCCTGTGGAGCCAGTCTCTGCTCCAACTGCGGAACCTCCTTGAGGAGGAGCCTCCCAAGCCCTACCTACCCGCTTGGAACCAGCTGTGGTAGATGAGGCCATAGAGAAACTGCTGGAACAAAGACCTGCAGGTAACGGGGCACTGAGTAGGGGTGGTCATCAGAGGCCAGTGCCCTGCCCCACTTCTTTTTAGAGCCTTCCTGGCCAGCGAACACCATTTCTACCTCTAAACCCCCAGGACTCACCAGGCAGCAGCAGAGGTCCACCAAGCCAAGTTAAGGAAGTCTGCAATGGTTGGCTGCAGTGGAAAGAGGGCATGGGCTGCTACTGCTGCCCCTCACCATAGGTCACCCCTAGCTTTCTCAGACATCAGAGGTGGGGGTCATCTGAGGGCAGGCCTCCCAGCCCCCAATCTCCAGGCACCTCTGAGGGCTCACCACAAAGACACCACGGGGTGCAGCACCCAGATTGCCAGGGGGCTGAGGGGCACAGGCTGCCTGATAGTCGTAGGACTCCTTGCGAGTGTAGAAGGAGTTGTTGTAGAGTGCCAGCATCAGGTTGGCATCCACCTCACTGAAGAACCTGCCAACCTGGGGATGCCAGCAGGAAGCCGAGGTCACAGGGCTGGCAGTGCCATGTCCCCAGAAGGCTCAAACACCTATGCCCTTCTTCCTTCCTCTTCCTGATGCTTACCTGGTCCCACTGATGGTTTTGGTTTGACAACACCAGGAATCCTCCATCATCAATAAGGACACAGAGTAGGTCCTGAATGGTAGGGAAGGGGGAGGAACATGGAGAGGGGCTGGGTCTCAGCCTTTTCACTTCAGGCCCTAGTACTCCAGTGGTTCAGAGTTGGTTGTCGGGGGGCACCATTTCCTCAATCCTGGTAAGGCTGTCAAGTCAGGGTAGGGGGTGCTGAGGCTAAGGGATGGACTAGAAGTTTTAGTTGGGACTAAAAAGTCTAGGAGTTGGGGAAGCTGGGGTCCAGGGCAGCCTCAGGGCACACTTACCTCATTGTTAACTTCACAGTCCATCTCACAGTGGCTGCTTGGGCCACACTGCTGGGCAGAGAATGAAGACTGTAAGGCGCCCACCAGTATTTCTCTTTCTTGTCATCCTCATATATCTGTTTCCCCAGGTCACCTGCAGCAGCCCCTTACTTTATTATTTATTTATTTATTTATTTATTTATTTATTTATTTATTTTTAAAATTTTTATTTAGCCCCTGACTTCTTGAAGGTACTGAAGCCACTCGAGTAGAAAAGCTTGGTAGAGGTCCCTGGGGACTCTGGTCTTATCCCCCTTCCCCTGCCCAAATACCTTCTGTGGCTGGTCCTGGTGGGTACGGTTGCTGGCCAGCACCTTGAACTTCTCGGCCCAAGCCTCTAGGTCTAGCTTGACACCCACCACTGTGAGGGAAAGCAAAGGGCCATCAGTGGTACCTATCTAAGCAACACCCTATCCACTGCCTCCCTCCCCACCAGTCCTGGGTATTCACCTGCTGGCCTCAGTGTGCGCCCGCTTAGGCTGAGTTCCACAGCTGTGCTGACGAGGACACCCACTGTGTTGTTCTCCAGCTCCAATGGCCTTAATAGGGCTGAGGTGGTGTGGGTAGAGCAGTCAGGAGTAGGGGCTGGCAGCCACACTGACCGCTCCAAGCTGGGCCCTACTAACCCTGGTTTGAGCTAGTCTAAGCACCCAGCACCCAGCACTGTGTTTGACACGGCCTATCCCTCTCTTCATGTCTGACCCAGTGTCAGCCATTGTCAGGTTTGAAAGGGGGCTCACAGAGCAAAGCCTTGCCATGGCTGAGTAACTAGGGAAGGTGAGGCTTCCCACCTGCTGCTGGATGGACACTCACCATCCTGGTGTGGGGGCTTGAAGACATAACCATGATTATCTAGGCTGCGGCGATAGAAGCTGGCATTGAAGGGTTCAGGGTTCTCTGTCCAATCCTCAGCTGCCCTGGAGCATGCAAGAGAGGAGGGCTTTATGGGTAAGGGGTGGCTTGTGGGGGACAGCAGACTCAGAAGTTTAAGAAAGCCTCTAGGCAGCAGCATAGGGGCAAGGTCCTAGACAGGGGAAGGAATTGGGTAGTGGGGTAGGTCACTTACTTGTTAGGGAAGATGCGCGTGATGCCACCATCAGTGGCAGCGAACACGGCCAGCAGGCTGTACCTGGGGATGGCAGGGAGGTGGGGTCACAGGCCTGCCTTCAGATGGAGAGGACCAGGGCCTCTGGGACCATCCCAGCCTCCTGCCCCTATAGCCTAGTGCATACGTGTTGAGATCCTGGTCCCTCCACACACGTTCCACCAATTGCTGTGTGATGCCTGTGTCCAAGATCAGGTTGTGCAGAAGGAAGTTGTTGCCTGCAACAGAAGGGTAGGGGTAGAGGGGTGCTTCCTGTTCTCTCTTGCCCCCACTCCCAAGACTCCATTAGGAGCCTTCCCAATGCCCTGGCCCAGGCCCTGCCCTGGGTTTGGGCCTATGTTTCCACATTTGCCCCATCTCCAGTTCCTTTGGGCTGCCCCCATGCTGCCTGGGCACTTCCCAGATCCAGCTGCCCTGCTACCAGACACTCACACTGCTTGGAGTCTGGAGTCACCTTCTCCATGAGCTCAATGAAGTTTTTCAGGAACTCAGTGTTGTTGTCTGAGGCATTCAGGTCCTTGCAATACTCTCTAGGGGTGGGGAGGGGCAAGAAGAGTGGGCTTCGGGCACTGGTCAGGGCAGTGGGGTCAAGGCTTCCCAGTAGGCCTGCCTGGCCATTCTCTGAGAAACCTAGGCCTCAGTGAGGGGTACATATTTTTAAAGGCTGTGGCTCCTACATGCCTGCAGGCTGACAGGTTTGAGTTGGGGCAGGCAGAGCCAACACAAGAATGAGGGTCTGCTTCCTCCACCCTGACAGGTTCTTTCTCCTGGGCTTGGCCTTGCAGAGCCTCCTGTATCTCCTGGGTAGCTGGACCTGGAGGCCCCAGGACATATCTAGTGGCTTGCTCATCCACCTGTATGTCCTACAGAGTTGCCGTGGGCACATATGGCACTGAGTACCAGTACTGGACTTTGCCAGAGTCTGAGACCTCATCCTGCCTCTTCCTGGATGTGCACCTTTGTACACACATTCGGGGTCCCTGAGATTCACTTTTTCTCATCACTCCACAGAGGTGTCAGGAAATCAGTGGGAACATGTAGGTCCTCAAACTGGCGGTTCCCCCTGCCTGAAATACTTTTCCCATGGAGTCCAAATCCTTCACCTCTTCAAGGCCCTTGCTGAGATCAGGCTCTGGATCCAGAAAACATGGGAGCTGTGGGTTATTGCAATGGCCTGCTTGAAGTTCTGCTTTCTAGGAAGTCTTGGGAAGCAGTACCTCTACCCCTGATAGATAGAACCATTAATCCTGCCCAATCCTTCATTCACACTCCTGTCACCACTGGCCTATATGGAAGCAACTCTGTGGGGATTTAAGAAATGTGCCACTTCCCCAGGCCATGCTGGGGTTCATAGCTTAGTGAGGGCACCTGGGACTGGGTCTCAACTCCCACTCACTCCTTGGCCTCCAGGGCCTTTGTGTGGTGCACACCCTGTGCCCCCGTGCCTGAAGGCCACAACTGACACACCCAAAGTGATACCCTCACAGCTGTGCTCAGGATACATGGTAGACATGATATGCACAGCCACATTTCATTCACTCACCTGACAGTTATTGATTGAGCTCTCTGGAGCCAAAGATACAGAGGTGACAAAGACAAACATGATCCCTTCCTTCAGAGAGCTTCCTCAGGGTCACGTGAGTCACATAGGCCTTTCCACATATTCCCACTGTCACTAATGCACAGAGCCCACTCCATACTTATACTTGGACTTTTCACATATATACGATGACTCTGATACAAACACACATCTACAGAGAAAGTCACAGAATTGTGGGTGCATGCACGCACGTGCATACACAATAGAGCTTGGAAGTGTCCAGAGCCCCCATGTGGTGCCTGGGAGTGCCCTTGTGTCTATTTGCTGCACCCACTTGCCCTCATCTGGTCCCAAGAGAGGACCTGGGGAGGATAGGGAGGTCTCCTCAGATGTGAGCCAAAGGCAGTGGGTGCGGGCAAGAGGACGCTGAATGTGTATTTCAGGGATGGTCTAACCTGGGCCTGTACTTGCCCTGACACCTCACTTGCCAGAGCAAGTCCTCAAAGCCCCTCCTCTCCCTCCCACTCCTCCTCATCCCTCATGAGCCACCACACTTGGACCCGGCACTGCTGACAGGGGCTCTGGCTGGCTCAGCCCCCAGACCCACACAAACACTGACCAACACAGGACAACAATGGGGTGCAGGTGGGGGCATGGGCAGGATACCACAAACCAGAGCAGCAGCTGCCCAGTGAAGGGGTGTGCTGCAGACAGCCAGCCCAAGACTGAAGTGGCTCCTTCCTGGTGGCCTGGCAGGACAGGGAAGGTCAGCAGAGAGTCCAGAGGCCTCCTGCCCCAGGCCTGGTGGGAGTTGGGCTGTGGGGTCACTGGCCACTGCTGCCTGGTGCGGCTACATGGCCTGGGTATGCATACAGCCACGCATACCAGGCTATGTATGGGGGCCGGGGGGTGACATTGCACAGGACACAGACACACACAGCTCCAGGCAGCAGTGCGGGAGGAAGGGCTGGGGGCAGTTGGGTGGGGGAGCACACCTCAGCAAGGCCACACGCAAGCTACCTGGGAGCAATGAAAACATGTCCTTCAGACTCAAAGCTGCTGGGGAGCAGGAACTCAAAATCTGCAACAGAAACGGGGGGTTATCCGGCGGAGGCTGGGGAGGTGGGAGGCCAGGGGGCTCAGAGCTGATTGGGCTGGAAGGGCAGGGGACAGGGCAGCTTGAGGGAGGGGGAGACACCAGCAAAGAGGGAACCCGCCACTTCCACGTTCAGGTTTGAGCCAGAGAAAAGGGATGGGCAGGTGGGGAGGAGTGGAGGGCCTGTGGAGACTAGAGCATTGCAGGAGAGGGCAGTTATAGCCAATATGTTGCCCGGGCCTGGTCCTCTGTCGGCAGTGAGTCCCTTGGCGTGGCTGTATATGCTTCCATACTGCTGTATAGCACATATACACGGACACACACACACACATATATATACACACACTGCTATATATATGCATGGTCTGGGGGAGGCGCCAGTCTCACTCTTATCACATCCATAATGGAAAAAACCGCATGCTGAGCTTCCTTCGCCTCCAAAGAGACTTTGAGGAAGGGAATTGGCTTTTGGCTGCGGATTTTTATCTCTCTTTCTTAGCCGCAGCTGTTTGTGTTTTAGTAGGTCTTGCTTTTGTTGTGTCAGGCATCAACATGGCCAAACCGAGGGGGTTTCTCACAGTCCAACCAGAGACGGTGTGGGTAGATGGGGGTGGACTGCAGTGCATCATGGGAGTCTGGGGGGTTCTTTCTGGGATAGGAGGCTGGCTGCATGGAGACCCTCAGGATGCAGGGACTGTTCTGCATCCTGTGAGGAACTAGGGGTGCTGCTAGAAACTTAACATCCACTTTACTGGGCTGGGGGCATGAGGGGCAGGTGGAGAAGAAGGGCTGGGTCATCTCCCTTCCTAGGCATGTCTGGGCTCAGAGGAACCAGGGAGGAATGCTGGTGGGGCACTGAAGAGGGGTCCACCAGTTGGGCCACTGCCTGGGTCTCATGAGTTGTGCATGTGTGTGAACATGTGAATATGTGTGTGGGTGTGTACGTATGTGCCTTTGTATGGGTTTGTGAGTGAACCTGAGGATGTGGCCACAAGGCCTCAGGTCTCTCTTGCCTAGCTGGACTGGCTGCCCTGATGGCTGGCATCTGGGAGGGGTCCCTCTGCTCTCGGCCTGTCTCACTTTGGGCAATCCACCTTCCTATCCTATCTTCTCCCACATCACAAACTCTCTTTTGTCCCCAGGGCTTTATTTGTACAGAAGAGGGATTTTCTCTGTTCCCAAATACTCCCACAATGCACTGCAAAATTCTGGGGAGACTTGGGGTACTTAGAGGGGTTGGGAAGTCACTGGTTGGACTGTTCCTTTCTGACAGGACTGAGAGGCAGGGTTTGGACACAAGCTGAAGGGGAAAGGGAAGGGGAGATGAAGGGGAGAAAGAAAAAGGAGGGAGAGGAGCAGGGAGGGATACTATGCTATGGTTGTCATGGTTACTAGGGCCCTGCACTTCTGGGGTCACTGGGTGGGTTGTGGGAGACAAGGAGAAAAAGACAACTCAAGCCAGTGGGATTAGGGTATGCCCTCACCTCCCCAGCAGGCCAGTGGGGGTGGCTGTAATTCCCTTTGCTGAACAAGGCAGGTCAGGGCCCCTAGGGTGACTTGGGGGCTCCAGCTTCCAGGTTCAGGGGACATCCTTTGTAGCTCCCCATGCTGCATCTGCCAAGTATTCCCTGAGAGGGCAGCTCTTTTTGCAGCAGGGGCAGAGAACTTGGGCTGTCCCCTCACTCCCACTGTTCTCTGCCAGCGCCTGGGAATTCACCACCCACCTTTTCAGAAGTCTCTCTGGCTTGGACGCTTTGGAATGCCACAATATTTTCTTCATACTTAGCCTGGTTTTCTCTAAGCTGCTTTGCTGGCCCTTGAGGTTCAGACAGATCCCATTCTGTACCTAGCCAGGTTTCCAATCTTTGAGTCTGCCTTTATGTTCCCTAAGGAGAACATCTTTTCCACATCTGCTGGTCCTCCCCAGGAGTAGTGACTACCTAGGGCAGCGCTAGGTCAAAGGGCCTCAGCAAAGCCTGGTGGTGGTAGTAGGGGCAGTGGGTATGGCTGGTGTGTTTGGGTGCTTCAGCATCAAAGTCAGTTCCCAAGATGGTAGGTGAGCCTTGCTCTTCTGGCGATTCAGCTGCCGACCCTGTGTGTCCTCCTGCCCCAGGATAATGGGATGAGGCTTCAGAGCCTTGCTATCTCCCTTCTCAGAGGGCTGCCAGCTTCTGGATCCACTGGCAGAGATCAGAGGAGGGAGAGCTGTCCCAGAGGGAGCCCTGTGGGGTTGATCCTGTCTGGAAGCCTCACATAAGCCTCTCAGAAGCAGGGATGACTTGTATCCTGCATCTCAAGCCCTGCCCTGCTGAGTGGGAGGTAGCAGAGAGGCATCCAGTCCTGTGCCCATTGTTGAGTTGTCTTGGAGGGACAGATAAGGTGAGGGGAGGCAGAGGCCTTCCCAAGGAGTACAAGGAAGGGACCTGACCCTTGGAACTCTGGAGAACATCCTACAGGCAGGCCCAGGGAAGGGACCACTGGCTCTAAGAGGGGTTTAGGAATCAAAGGAAAGGCAAGAACTGAGGAACCAAGGGGATGCTGGGAGGGGAACCCTGGAGGGCAAGGGTGTGGCTGGTCCTGGGCAGGGAGGGGGGGCAAGCAGGGGCGTGAGGGGTTGGGGTGGGGAGAGGAGGGTGCACTGGTTCTGAATATACTTGCCCTTCAGTTTGCTGATTGGCACTGGGACAGTCCACCAAGAGAGAAAGCGAGGAAAACAAAAACACAAACACAAAAACAAACGAAAAGGGGGAGGGGAAGGGGAGGGGCACAAACAATATTTTATTCAATGACTGTTTGAATGAAAATATTGTGTCTCATCATCATACTGAAAGGAAACTTCTTGCAAAAAACAACATGAGAGAGAAAGAGAGAGCAAGAAAACTCAAAGGAGATGAGCCCCAGTCGGCCAGGCAGGTGGGGGGCGCCCGGTGGGGCCGGAGCCCCAGCCTCCCTCCCAGTGACCTCGGGTGGTGGGCAGGCGGGGCCAAGCCTGAAACCCATGCCTCTCTGAGAGGCCCAGGGTAAGCAGGGCATGCAGGGAGGAGCTGCAGGCAGAGGGGTGGGAAAGGAGGGAGGAGGGGAAGAGAAGGAGAGAGGGGGAAGGGAGAAACTGGGAGGAGAGGGAAAGCAGGGGTGAAGGAGAGAGGAAAGGAGGGGAGGGAGAAGGGAGCAGGCCAGGAGTGGGGAAGGAAAGGGAGAGGGTGGAGATAGAGGGAGAGAGACTGAAGGGAGTGTGAGAAGGTAGAGGTGCTGGAGAGAGGGGTGGGCGGGGGGAAGTGGGAGAAATGGATGAAGCAAACAGAAGGGAGAGGTTAGAAAGGGAGAGTGACAGAGCTGGTGGAGGTGCAGGGGAGAGGAAAGAGAAGATGGAGGGAAAACGAAATGGGGAGGGAGAGAGAAGGAGGGAGGAGAGAAAAAGGTAGGGAGGAAGTTGGGGTGCATGGAGGTTAGAGAATGAGAGCGGTACAAGATGAAGAGAAGGTGAGAAGAGAAGATGAGGGACAGCAGGACCTGAGTGAGGATGGTGAAGAGGGGGCAGAGGGAGAGAGGCCTGCAGGTGGCACCACTGGGGGTAGAAGACTGAGCTAGGAGCAGGGAAGAGAGGAAAGGGGAAGGGGGTGTCTTCCAAGAATGCAGCCCCCAAGGGTATTCAGGGCAGGCAGGCTTTGGAGGGGAGACACGGAGTAGGAAAAACCAAAAACAGAAACCTCAACAGAAACTATGAGAGAATGGTCTGGAACCAAATCTGAGAAAAGGCGAGCATGCAGATTTCCACAGACTTTTGAAGGCTGGAGGCAGGGCCCCAGCCTTTGGGTGCCAGGGGTTGGGCAGACTGGGCAGGAGGGGCTGCCTTGCCAGCAGGCATGGCTGGCTATGCTGCCTGGGGCCGGCCAGGGTGCAGGGGCAGAGGCAGGGGTGCAGGGCACAGGCAGGGGCCGGGCCACTTACACTTGACCTGAAGGATCTGGTCGCTGAGGTTGGCTTGGAGGTAGAAGGTGCTGTACGGTGGGAGCACCAGCCCCAGGCTGGGCAGGTGGGGAAGGGGGAGTGCAGGTCACTGCTGGGGAGAGGGGCCATTCTGGCACCCCCTCCCCATGGTTTTGAAGCTGGGCAGAAAGGCCCAAGTCCAGGCATCCCCTCTTCCCGTGCCTTGGAAACACTGGACCTCCACATGCCCAACTCTCCTGGAGGTCTGTGAGCAACCAGACCCAAAGCAAATCCTTATCTTCAGTAGCCTCCCCCAGCACCCTAGCAGCAGGGGTGGGGGCTGCCATCCCCAAGGAGTGGGGGCTGCAGTCCCTGACACTATCTTAGACCCAGCTAATGTCAAAGCTGCACAGCTGTGCAGTCATGGGCTGGGCCTGGGATATGAAGATGCCCATGATATTTCAGAATGGACCAGTTGTGTGGCACATGCACTCACTCAGAGGATAACCTATGCCAACCATGCTGATCCAAAGGGGACCGACTCCGAGGCTGTGATGATGACTGAGCAGGCAGTGAATATGCAGAGATGATATTCTGAGTGTGGACACCCAGGGATGCCCTCTAGGCAGGTGTGACAAGAGGATGCACTGTCTTATTCTCTTTCCTGAACTCAGGGGCTGAGGGAGCCCCTTGGGGGACTGGGGGATCTAGTATCCCAGGGTGAGTAGTGAGGAACCTTGGTTGCTGGTCCTCACTGGGATGATAGTCACAATAGACTGGGAGGGGGCAGCTGGGCTCAGACTCTGGGGCCACCCCCCATACCTCTGCCTGCCCAGCCCTGGCCCACTCACCTGTAGTTGGTGCTCCTTATAGGCACCCAGGTGTAGTTCCGGATCACCTCATCTATGTACCTCTGGGAGAGGAGGCCACATCAGGTACTTGGGCTAGTAGACTGGGGTATATGGGGGGTAGGAGGGTACCCACCCTGACTCTTTGTCCTCCCTTCCCTGCCTTCTCACCTCATCCAAAGACTTGACCAAGGTTCTGATCTGCTTGTGGCCCTTATTGCCATCGATCATGCTCCGACGAATCTGGAAGGGTCAGAGCTATGACCCTCCTCTGCTCTTTGGGCATGCCTCCCCATCCCTCCTCCCTGTCTTCATTTTACCTCCTCCTTGTTCTCATCCTCCAGCTCTGCATCCAGGAAATCCAGAGTTACAGGCTCCCGGAAGTTAGTAGTCTGGGGGGAGGCAGGACAGGAAGTTAGGAGTCTCCATCTTGGAAGGTTACTCTCCCTCTCGGCCACCCACCCGGCTCACCTGAGGCTTGAGATTGGGGTGCAGCAACACGTAGCCGTTCAGGTCAATGGCGAACACATAGCCATTGGCTCCAAGCTGAAGGTAGAGATTGGGGAGCTCAGGTTCCAAAGGGCTAGACAGAGATTGGGCTCTGGAGCTCTTCCCCATTCTGCCTCTACCCTGCCGAGGGCTGCTATTTGCCTGCCATGGGTCAGGGGCCCCACCTGCCTCCCAGCCATAAGCCTGCCTCTTAGGCTATACTTGGGTGCCCCGCATCAATCAGCCCCTGCCAGGGCTGACATCCTGCAGTCCCCATGGAGCTGTCAGCCAGCCTGACCTCTCTGCCTCCACAGGGCCCACAAGGTTGCTGCTCTTGTATTGCTCTTGCCTTCCCACTGCTGCCTCGTATTTGTGCCTTGTCCTCAATTAAGCAGAGCACAGAAAAAGGGGGAGATTCTTGAGAATCCTGCAGACCTGGGGCTTCCTGTCCAGGTGGAAGGGAAGTAGGAATGAGAGGGACAGGGACTCAGCCTTTAACTCTGATACAGTATTCTAATTGTACCTGAGAGCCCATGCCACAACACCTGCCCTCTCAGGGCCAAACAGGGGCTTTATATGGCTCAGGCTTAAGACTGTTGTCACACAAGTGCCACCTCCTACCTCTTCCATAGTCCTTTAACTACAGGCACTGGGCCAGCCACACTGCCCTTCTCTGCATGGGCTGAGTCTGACCTGTTGACTGATATTATATGTCTGTGAGCTAAGAAAGACTTATGTTTTTAAATAGTTGAAAAAAATCAAAGAAAAAATCTATTTCATGAAATGTGAAAATGATCTGAAATTCGTAAATCAGTATCCATAAACAAAACCATATAGGAACATAGTTATGCCTATGTGTTTGTTTTGTCTGTGGCTGCTTTCACAATACAACAGCAGATAAAATAGGTATTTAGGCCAGCAAAGCCTAAAATATTCACAGCCTGGCCCTTTTCAGAAAATTTGCTGACTCCAGCCTGAGGTCACCTCCTCAGGAAATCCCCCTCACTCCCTCAACTCAAAGGTCTCCATGGGAGGCACTGTGATCCCCATCAGTCTGCTCTGCTGAACCTGACTTGTGCTCATGTGGGAAGCAGAGCAGGGTGGTGGACAGGTGGACACTCACTGTGTAGTTGGGAGTCAGCTTCTTGATGTCATTCAGAGCCACATCGATGCCCATCACTCCCAAGATTAGCTGGTTCTGGGAGTAGAGGCATGGGAATCTATAAGGGGCTTAATTCCATGGGGGAGCCCCTCTGTCCCACAGGCCCCCATACTCAAAGTTTCCAGAAGCTTTCCTAGGCAGTTGCCCCACCCAGTTTGCAAAACTGCCCTATCCCTCCTTCATCCAGACCTGTTAGGGCCATACCATTCCCTCCCCAGGCATGTCCAATCCTCCTCTAGTGGGGACCTCACCTTCTTTTCCCCTGGGCCATCCTGCGTCAGGTTGAAAACAGGGAGTGTCCCTGTTACCACCAATCCCAATCCCTGAAGGGAGAGGAGGAGGATGGGGTTTCCTGTGACCAGTCCTGTCCTGAACCCAAGTGTTCAGAGCAGGAGCTCAGGCACAGGCCACCACTCTTTCTCCTTTACTTTGTTAACCCCGATTAGGGGGAACGTCAAGGGTTTTGATCCCTGGACAGATCCTTGTGGAAGTCTGCCAGGTCTCCTTCCTTGCCCAGAGGCCTTACCAGTGCATCCTCATACACGTTGGTCCACTGCACCTGCTTGGCCTCCTTGCCTGCCAGCACCATGGGCCTGCCCAACACATCTAGATATTCCTGGGGAGGGAGTGGCAGAGGTCACCAGTGCTCCTCCCAAGTCACTCTCCCTCTTCTGCCTCCCCAATGCTCTGGAATTGTGCCGCAGTCATCACCAGGGGGCGCTCTCAGCCCACAGCAGCTCACTGCACAGAGTGACAGCAAGGAGCCAGGAGCAGGGAGGCGTGGCCTCCCCCACAGCCTCACCTGAGTGTTGATGCGGATGGCTCCAATGGAAGGGATCTCAAAATAGTAACCTGTGAAGGAAGGGGAGGCAGAAATGGGCCTGCCTGGCACTGCCTGACCCACAGCACAGGGGGTTCTGCCCCTCTGGGGTAGGTTTGCAGACCTGATTTGCCCCTCAGGTTCCTCTCTCTTTGGTATTACCTACAAGAAACTCATACCTCTTTGTGCTCCCTTCTACTGCCCTGTCCCTGGGACCAATGCGAGGGAAGGGGACTGAGCATAATATGGGCCTAAGGAAGCAAAGCAGTGGTGGGGACTGGGGCAGAGACAAGGTAGGGAAAGGAGCCTGAAGTTCCCCATTCTAGGACAGCTGTGACATTCAGGGGCTACTTAGCAGTCAGGCCCAAGTGCACAGAGAGATGGACTGATCAGTAAACAGATGCAGGAGCAAACAAGCTGGAAGACAGATGGACAATGGACAAATAGCCAGATGGGCAGAAAGATGCCTGGTCAGATGGACAAGTTAGACATCTCACTGGATAGGCAGAGCAGTGGACATGTATGGGAAGATGGACAGACAGTAGATGGAAAACAGACACATGGATGGACAGCTGGCAGCAGGACATGGTAGGCAGGCCTCCTGGCTGTAACATTGGATAAGATACCTTTGTTGGTGCAGGCCATCCACTGTAGTGGTGTGACATCATAGTTATGCTGCCCCACAGAGAAGGTGAACACACGTACCTGTGGGGGCTTGAGGTTACTGCTGTGACCTCTGGAGTATAGCCCTCCCCTATTCTGGGCCAAGATCAGGGCAGCCCCAACCTGGGCTGAGTCTTACCGTCCGATTGGGCCAATTGTACTTCTCAAAGACGTCTTGCACACGGTCCTCACCACCATCCGTGAACATCATGATCATCTTATTGCAGTTGGCCCGAGTGATGTTGGACTGGGCAGGGGTGAGTGGAGTCAGGTGGCTCTTAGCTCCTTCCTAGTCCAGGGGCAAGGCCTCCCTCCCCCTGGTGGGCCTGGCCCTCTGGCCTTCCTCTCCACAGCAGATGGTGGTATCTGTCCAAGCTGCCTGTTTGGCACTAACAAGGCCATCCATCTTGATTTCCCCGTGTCACCACACCTGGGCCCTCATCCACCCCCAGCCACCCATTTGCCCACCCATGGGGCTCACATTCTGCAGCTGGTCAAAAGCATACTCAAAGCCAGCCTTGTAGCCCGTGGTGCCCTTGGCCACCATGCCTTGCACAGCTTCCTTGAACACCTTTTTGTTCCGCACATTGGCCTGCACCAGGTGTGTGAAGCAAGACACAGGCTGCGCCTTCTCGTTGAACTGCAGGGACAGTGGGGTGGTGAGTGGCCTCAGGCTGGCCAGGGCAGGCAACTTTTGCACAGGACAGGTAGGGGTAACCAGTTCCCTGCTCGCCTACTATCTCAGCACTCACCGAGGCCACATTCACATAGTCATCATCAGAGAGTGTGTCTAGCATCTCACAGACAGATGTTTTCATCAGCTTCAGGGTCAGGCCACTCACACTGCCACTCCTGAAGAGGTCAGGCAGGGACCATGTTGAGGGACCCCAGATGTTCTCCTGCCCTCCCCCCATGATGTTTCCAGGCAGCAGACTCCAGCTGCAACCCTTCCTGCCAGCTTGCCCACTCACACATCCACGATGATGACCATGTCCTTGGGTGACGAGGCCCCCTGGATATACCTGCCCAGAATAAAATTAAGTTAGGGCCAGCCCTGCTAGGACCATGTGGGTCCTTCCTTCCTTTACCCACATATTGATTCACATGTTTCTATTGAGAATCCACTGCATAGGCTAGACAGGGTCAGGGCACTAGGGAGACTATGTTTAATAAAGCAGACACTGTCTACCAGTGACATGAGTGATCTGGTCCCTCAGCAAGTAAACAACCCCAAGGGGTGGCAGGGGGGCGGGGAGCAGGTGATCCAGAGAGTAGGCAGGAGGAGTTCCCTGGCTTCAGAGCTTGTTGTGTCCTGTGCCCCAGGTGGAGACCCCAGGGGCACAGTCTAACTGTGTATGGGATAGAACAGGAAAGAAAAACCATAAGGTACTGAAGGAGTGACAGAGTAGAGGGTAGTGTGTCTAGGGCTGGAATGGGCAAGGCAGGGGCTGGCCAACCCTGCAGAGGCCATATCCATCCATAGGAACACCCTCACTGGGCTGATCTCTCAGTCCTGAGGGTGGGGGTACTTGGTGGTGGATGCCAAGGGGAGGTGGGAGGGGAGCAGATGCAGTTGGGAGGCCTGCCTGGGTGATGGGATCCATTTTCCAGTGGCAACGATGTGTGAAATGAAAATTGGATAGAGCTGGCTGCACCCTGCTCGGAGGCCTGGATATTGGGAGGGAGGGGAGCACACAGGAGAGATGGGGAGCTATAGGGGTGTCCTGCCCAGCCCCTATCTTCTCACTTACCAGGGTCTCCTTCGGACGTCATACAGGTCAATCTTCTTGGGGGCTCGCCATGGGGTGGCTGTGGGAGGAGAGAAGGTGAGGGGGACAGGCAGGGAAGGACCTGACCCAGGAAGATAGGCCTTGTGGAAATGACTGGATCACTGTAGCCCACTGGTTGACCATCCCATCCCATGCACCCCAGGATGGAGCAAGGTGGGGTGCTGGGTGGACAGGGGAAATAGCTGGCACCTACCTGGATAGTATCGGGTGACTCCTGTGGCACTGCCAAAGACCTGCCACAGTAGCGTGGGGTCTTGCCTGCGGTTCTCAATGAAAACATTCTCCAGGGCCTCTGTCCAGTTCAGCTCATTAAGTATGATGGTAGCTGGGAGTGAAGTAGGAGGCTGAGGTGGGAAGCTCTAGGATGTTCCTGCTGAACCCACTACCATAACACTCATGCCCAAACCCCCCATGTAGAAGATCCCCCTGTTCTCTTGCCTGTCCAGACTCTCCCTCATTTCCCAGGGCCCAGCTGGATCTCTACCATCTCCCTGAGGAAGACTTCCTGGTCTTCACCCAGTCTAAGCTGTCAAAGGAATACCTCAGCTGACCCTTCATTCTGGGCCCCACACAAGCAGGCAGGGGAGCTGTGACCTGTGCCCCTGGAGAGGGTCCCATCCAGGTGGCAGGGAACTGTGAGCTTGGCCCCCTATCCAGCATGCTGCCTGGAACTTGTGGCGGTCCCCAGGGAGCTCACCCACTCAGCATGCACTCCAGGCCACAGCCACAAGAAAGCAATTAAGGGCCTGCTGATGGGGCTGGAATTATTCAGCTATTAAGGTACCTGATAAGCTGGAAGCCACTCAGCTCCATGATTAATCAACTGGGGCCAGGAGCAGGCAGGGGCAGAGGTGGGGGCTGTTGGAGGCAGGGGTTGTGCCAAGATCCTGGTCTGACATGGGCATGTGTGCTTGTGGGCATGTGCGAGGGTGCATATGCATACACACACAAAGCCCGCACCATACACACACAAAGCCCGCACCCCCAGCAGGTACACCTGCATCTAACCTCTGTGCTTTCAGCTAGATGTGTGACCCTGGCCCCCACATTACTCTCAAACCTACCTGCCCAGCAACCTGACTGCTGCCATGAGCACAGGGGCACACTTGTTTGCATATACCTAGATACCCCTGGGCAGCTACAGAAGGCTACCAGTGGGTCCTGTTTTCAGAATCCCATACCACTAGTTACCCCCACCCTCTGTTCCCCAGCCCTGAAGTTGCACATGCGTGATCTCCTGTCCAGACCTGCCCATCCACACCCTCACAGAGCAAGGTTCCTCTCAGATGACTGGCTTCTCACCCTTCAATCAGGGCAGCCCTAAATCTGCCCAATGAGTATATGGGGCACATGTTCTCATGTGTACCTATCCCTGGACATTCAGAAAAAACAGGAGAGGGACACCTGTTTCTGCCTCTGTGCCTTACCCCTCCCCCAAGAACCATTACTACTTCCCTTCAGTTTCCTTCATTTCCTTTCTTCCCAGGTCAAGCCCTGCCAGCATCACCTCCCAACATACACACTGTGCTCCCTATTAAAGATCCACCACAGTGTGAACCGAGAAGGTTCTACTCTTTTCAGAGCAGATGGAGTGGTGATTTACAATTGCTCAGGACTCTTCCCACCCTGCACTCTCCTCTGCTCTCTGAGTAAGGGCTCTGCAGTGTCCTTTCTGCTCCCTAAACTCTTCCTCCTTTGCTCTCACCCACTTCTCTGTTCCTGTGGTTCCCCTTAACTGACCATAATGTGAAAACAAGACCCATTTCTAGTGTTGGCTCTTCCTATTGAACACTATGTTATGGTCCTGTTTCTGATTTAGAAACTTAGTGAATTGAACAATTTTTATTTTTCTCTTTAAGGGAAAAATAAAGTCAGGTCTTCAATGTTTCAATACAGCTTTGGCTGCCCTGGGAATCTGCTCGGGATACCCACTCCTCACTGGACCTTTGTCTTCCCAATTGAGAGGTGTGAAGCCCCGCTGGCTGGAATGTCCCTGGCTCAGGTCAAAAGCCAAGAGAAGACACGCTCTGGGTGGGCTATTCCTGCAGGAATCTGTGACTACACCTACACACATGCATTCATTGAGGGACAAACTGATGCAAACGACCCCATCCCTCAAAAGGCCTGCTACTCCACCCCATGCACCCACACCCACACCCATGTGCACACACTCTCAGATCATGCTGAGTTGAAAACGGGGACCATGCCCCCTCAGGCAGGCGATTACAGATTTAATTAAAAGTGACACAGTAAATAAAAAACATATAAAATGTAATTTGTGTGGGTACTGAGGGGTGACTGGGGAGGGCTGTGTGGCTCCTGTTTTAATTAGTGTGCCTGCCTGTGATAGTGCCTCTCGACTGGCTCAGGCAGGTGGCCTCTGGGCAGACTTTGGGGTGGGTGGTAGAGAATCCTTCTCCACTCCCCCTGAGGCTGCCCAGAAGGCCTAGCTGACCAGAGGGTGGAGGGGCCTCCTTGAGGACTCTGGAGAATTCTCTGCATTCTGGAGCCATGCAGAAGCTCTGGCACCTTTGCTTCAAGATCCCCAGCCCAGTGGGCCCCTTGGATTCTGAGGCTACTCCCTTGGATTCTGAGGCTACCCCATAGGACAATGGCAGACCCAGTAGTCCCCAGGGCCTTGAGTTCTGTTGGAGATCCCCATCAGTGTTCTACTCTTGACTTCCTCCCAAGAGCCTTAAGAAGTTCCTCCTCATGTCTAACTTGTGGCATACAAGTTTCTCCATCATGAAAAGCTGCCCTGTCCCTGGGGCTTGGAATCTCAACCATTCTCTTCCTAATTCCCCTTGCCCACATCTGCCCCTCTCCACCCCTTTGCTTTGCCAAGGATCAGGGTAGTATAATAGGGTTGATGTCTGTCATTGAAGGCTGTCCCCTAGCCCCTGTGTCTAGGTATGATGTGTGGTAGCTTCTCAGTTACTTTTTTAAAAAAAATGTTACTTATATGTTTTTTATACCTTTATTTTATTTATTTTTATGTGGTGCTGAGGATCTAATCCAGTGCCTCACACGTGCTAGGCAGGGACTTCACCACTGAGCTACAACTTCAGCCCTTCTTAGTTACTTCTAATGAGACCAGTGATGATTGGGGGTGGGTGGCAAGGAGCTGCTTTGAGGGACTCACACCAGCATGTGGAGGAGTGTGTGTGTGTGTGTGTGTGTGTGTGTGTGTGTGTATGCTTTCATGTAGGCACACATGTTCACATGGGCTGGAGACCATGCATTTACAGGAATGAGAAACTCAAGAGTTTTGTGGCCTGCTGATGGTTAGTATGAGGCTCTGCCTGTGAGCAGCTAGAGGCCTGTATGTGGGGGAGTTCCAGAGGTCAGCATGTATGACCTTGGGTGTCAGGGCTGGAGGTAGATGGTACTAGCCTTCTGTCTCCAGGGACATGGGCAGCAGGCCTTGCACTCATGTCAGGCAGTGGGGGCCATCCCAATCACTCTACACACTCACAGCCTTTGTAGATGTCCGTGGGGATCTGCACGGCTGTGTATGAATAGTTGACCTTGTTCTTGAAGTTTGGGTCCTCGACGAAGTCCAGTCTTAGGGTGCTGGTCTTGGACCCCCTTTCCACATCCTCACTCTCAGGATCATCCTGCAGAAAGCCCCCCAGAAGTGTCAGAGGTGAGTAGGTTGGACAGGCCTGCAGGCAGGGATAGGTAGAGAGGACCAGAGTCCAGGAGATAGGGGTATCTCAAAGACAGAAGCTATTGCAGAGGCAAACAGAAAGAGAGATGAAGAGACAGAGGGATCGATGGACCCCTTACCCAGAAGGCTTGTGACAGTCTCCCACTTGTCTCTGCCCACCTTACCCATTGCCAAACCCAAATTCTAATATCAAAACCAAACTGACCCCTTCCCTACATCCTTGAAAGCCAATTAACAGTGAAGGAGTCAAATAACGGAGCCAGTTAGAAGGCACAGGACCCAGACTTCTTCTTACAAAGATGTGTCTTGAAGCCAGGTGTGGTGGTGCATGCCTGTAATCCCAGCAGTTCAGGAGGCTGGGGCAAGAGGATTGCAAGTTCAAAGCCAGCCCCCACAACTTAGTGAGGCACTTAGTGATTCTCTATTTCAAAATGGGGAAAAATATAAAGGGCCGGGGATGCAGCTTAGTGGTAAAGTGCCCTTGGGTTCAGTCACTGGAACCCCCCAACCAAAAAAAATTAGGATGTGCCCCATGCAATCCCAGGGAGGCCTTGGCAGCCCATCCTAGGAACTCTGTGTCCCCATATTCCCCACTGGGTCTCATCCATCTCCTGCATGAAGAGGGTCTTAGCACCATCTGGGACAGGGATACCACCCCCTGCAGCAGGGCAGCTCTGGGGAGTAGCTCCTGGACAGACCTGGAGAGAGCAGGGGTGGAGGCTAGCATTGAGACCTGGTGACTGCTCGAGGAAAGGTCTGCTGTGCCAGCTAGCAGTAGTATTGTAAGGGCCCCTGTTGATTTTCTAAAATGAGCCACAGCCGCCTGACAGGTGCCAATTACAGCATCTCTCGGCCAGGCAGTCTGGGGCATGCGCTGAGCACCCCCGCCCACCACCATAGGCTGGTAAGAGTGGATCTGCGACTATAGTGTGGATGCCACAGTCAAGATGGGGGGCAGGCATGGGTGCAGGTTTGAGAGCAGGAGGGAAGATGGTGGAGAGTGAAGGGGAAGAGAGGGAAAAGACAGATGGGGAGGCAAGGGAGAGATGGAGACAAAGGCAGGGAAGAGAGCAGTAGGAGAAAGCCTAAGCAGAGGAATCCTCCACACTCCTTTGTTGTCCCCCAAGACTCCTGTGACCAGCCTTGGCTCAGCTCATATCATCTCCCCCGTGTGTCTCATAGGGTACTGCCCCTGCTGCTCATTGTGTCCTGGGCAGGTCCCTCCCTTTGTGTTCTGTCTCTAGGTATCTGCCCAGGCTGTGTCTTTTTGGGGAAAGGATGACCCTGTCTTTCCACCTAGCCAGATGTGCTCTGCATACCTCTGACAGGCCCACAGCAAACACTCATTTCATCTGCTGTACAAAATCCAGGCTGTATGCTGCCCTTCCATGCTTCTCACCCAATGTGCCATGCTCTTCCCACCCAGTGGGGGTTCCCTCAGAAGCTCTTGGGTGCTGGATAAAGCCAGGGCAGGCAACCTCTGAGCATCCAGGCCAGAGCAGGGAGCTGGCGGTCTGTGAGGCATGCACCACTCATGCTCTGCTCAGAGGAGGGGGAGGCGCGGGAGAAGAAAGCCCCTGAAATGTCAGCAGCAGATGAAGGGCGCTAGAAAATTTAATCTCCCAACTTTCCCAACTAATGTGACATTTGGATTCTGTTCTGATAAGCTATCAGCTGGCGAACTTTTTCCTTCCTTCTCTTCCCCCACCCCCCACCTTCTGGCTGGTAATTTAAAAGTAAATGGTCTAGAAAGATCTCTAACTGTACCTCTGGCAAAGATTAAAAAAACAAAACAACACAACAAGCAGGGGAGTCAGCAAATGTGTGTGTGCTGTTATTTATACCAGGGCCTGGCTGGGCTTTTGTCCTGGCTAACTCTAGCTCAGCTCTGCCTAGAGTAAATCTCCCTCATTAGGCAATCCCTAGACCCCAGGGGCTGGGGGCAGAGAGTCAGTGATTTAGAGAACCAGGGGTTGGAGTCCCTGATTGAGCTGGGGGCTTTTGGGAACAGGGATTCAGAGTGTCCTAGCAGGGGCCAGGGGAGCAGGCTGGCCAAGGAGCCCCTCAGTACCACCCGTGAGCCCCGGGGCTTTGTGTGGTGGGCAACCACAGTCTCCTGGTTTATATTTAATGCACTGATTGCTAAAATTACAGCCCGCTGCCGAGAGGGGTAAGAAATTAGATTCAGGGTCTAATTAAAGGTTCGCTCTTCATTTGAATTTCAGATTCTAGCTTTAATTTTAGCAACTTCTCCAGGAGCCACGGAGCTCAGCCAAGGGGAAGAACACCTGCTTGAGCCCACCCGCTCCTTCTTGGCCCCTGCCCTCCTTAAGGCTCCCAGGCCAGCCTGGCACTTCAATCCCTGCACAGGGACCCTTTCCAGCCTTCCCACCTCCTGGTGTTATGGGATACTTCCTGCCTACCCCAGGAAAGGCCCCAGGCACTCAGGCCCTGGAGAGGAAGACTAGATCTTGGATCTTCTGCACCAGCAAGCACAGGTGGGTCCCCGGAGACTGCACTACTATGATACCTCTGTTTACAGAAAGGATAGTCGTGTCCTACTACTTTGCTTTGAAGCCAGTTAGAGGAACTTGGGGCTTGCCAAGTTCATCCAACACTGTCTACTGCAAGTATCCTCAGATACTTCTGTAGCCATCTCCACCCAATCATCATACATCTTTCACTGAATCATCTGGTGACGGGGACCTCAGTACCCCACAGGGCAGCCCAAGCAGACCTGAGCCAGTGAGAAACATGGAGGCAGAAGAGCAGTGTGGCTCAGTCCTGGTGCCACCCTTCTGACAGGTGCAACTGGCGCTGAGCAGAGCCTCATCTGGAGAGGACACAGGAACTGAGTTACCTCTGCAGTTGGAGTGAGACTGAGCTCAGGGCTAAGCACTGATCCTAGGGCTTGGTGTAGAAGCCTGTACCAACCTGGAGCCTGCACCAACCAGTTCATCTCTAGAAAGCCCTCCCCATTGCTTCCTCTCCCCTATTCTCATCATATTCAGAGAGCCCCTCTCTGTGCTGGGATGTGAACTTCTTGTGGAGGGAGGTGTTTGGATCTGCCTAGGGTGGGTGGGAGAAGCACCCTGTGCAGTAGAGCCCAGCCTATTAGTGACACAGCCTATTAGTGGCCACAGTGACACAGCCTTGGAGTTGTGAGAGATGGGGAGTCACCACACCTCTGCAGAGATGAGCTTAGAATGCTTAGTGATGAGTCTTAACACCCATTTTACATCTGGCACAAGGATGCCAGCACCACACACCCACTACAGCATGGTGGGGGCACTCACCAGCTCAGCATCAGCCTTGGCGTCGTAGTACATGATGTCTTCCTCCTGGTGAGGGGAGAGAGGCCTCAGTACTCACAGCTCAGTGGCTTCTGAGATGTAGCCAGGATCCCCAGGCCAGAGGCCTGGGACAGCAGCAGTACCCTCCCCCCATCCGGAACAGCCCTTCCTGTTAGAGCTGGATGAGTCAGTGTCCAGGAGGCCCTGTCCCCTATGCTCAGGGACTGGGGCAGCACTGCAGCCCTACTGGGAGCTGGGAGACAGGATCAGAGCCTGATTTGCTGTGAAGATGCTGGCTTAGGCAGGACAGGGAGTGAGGAAGATGAGAAAACAGAGCTGAGCCTGGGCAAGAGCAAAATAATGACTCGACACTGCATCTTCCAATTTCTTCTATTAAAAAGCCTGCTCATTATGGGCATGTACTTATTAATTATCTGTGATTTGTTGTGAAATGCAAGGGGGTTTACACATCAGGAGCGGGAGAAAACAAAGCCCTGCCCGCATTCCTGCCTCCCGGCCCTCACCAGCCAAAGCCGCCCGCCAGTCCTGGCCCATCCCTGCCAGCCTGCTGCCTGGGTTCTTGGCCATCTGCACGTCATAATCACCGGCCACCCCAGGGACCCGTAACACAAACGGGCTAATTTCATGTTTAATGATCTTTAATCAGGACCAAGCGCGGCTGACAGAGGCCGCCAGAAGGTTAGCCTGGTGTCAGTAAGTGCCACCTGCTCAGGAGGGGCCGCCCCACTCTACCCTGATGGGCTCTAGGGGCAGGGCCACTATCCAAGTCAACCTCTCCAGGTGCTCCTCAGACCCATTTTATATAACAAAATCCTGCAGCATGGCCCTGGCAATCCCAACCTGTTTCTTTGTGGCATGCAAATTGAGTCTCCTCCCAAGGGCTGGCAGTAAAGCAGCACCACACAAGGAGACCCCCTGCCTGAGGCCTGGCTGAGACCCTGTTGCTGTGTGACCCCAGGGTTACCATTTCCTCTCTGAACCTCAGGTTCCTCATGCCTCCAGGGGAGGGCTTGGCCTTGGTGACTGCCCTTGGTGTTGGGTCTGTGGCTAATGCTGGGGAATGTTTTGAGGAATAGTTCTAAGCTGTCTCCCACCAGGGGCTTTGTGGGTACAAGCCACTGACTGGACATGTTGGTTCAGTCCAAGCACTCTGGAACGGTGACTGCATGCCTGGCACCATGCTTAGGCAGGACTATAACCTCCCAAGGAATGTAAGACCAAAAGTGACTTGAAGGATTCCAGAGTCTGAGATGTCTGCTGCATCTGGCATTTTCTCACAGCAGCCCTTTGACCTGAATATATATATAATTCTTAGGAAGGGATAAGGAAAGCTTTGGACTTTGGCTATGACCTAGCCTCTCATCTTCAACCTTGCTCATACCCACCACCCACCCACCCATTCAGGAAGACAAGCCCAGGTGGGCCAGGTGGGGGTGGGGCAGAGCCCAGGCTCCAGGGTGCCCAGCCTTTCCCTGTGCTGGGCTCCAACCAAAGCACATAATGAAAGCTGACATTACATCAAACACAATAAGGAGTTTCGGTTGATGAAGATCATTCCTGAACACACAAACCCATTAAACTGAGGGGAAAAAAATATCAATTCAACACACTCGCAGGCGAAAAGAAAATGTGATTTGTTATCTAAAAGGGGGTTATAAACACAGCTCTGATGCTCCTTCCCTTCGTAATGAAAACAGGCGGGCACGGTGGGAGGACTGCAGATTACAACCTGGGGCTTCTCTCGCCAACTTTTTAGGCAAACCTTTTTCAAGGACAGCAAAGGGCATTGGGGGGAATGGTCACTCTGAGCCCTCTCAGGCTGTTCTGGGGCCCCCTGCGCCGGGATCACTCCTGATAGCCCAGGCACTCACTTGGGTCACTTCTCCAGCTGCTGCAGTGCCTGTTTCTCTATTTGTCCTGCTGCTTCATGGTCTCAGCAGATCAGGTGTTAGTGGCATCAGGACAAAGGGGAAACATCATACAGGTATCCCAGCCCCTCCAATAGACTACAGGTGAGGCTCAGAGATCTGTATGCTGTCCTTGCCCAGGGCTTGAATGCATGTGGGGAGGACTCCTCCCACTTCTGTTTTGATAAGCCTCAGGCATGGCACTTCCTTGGCAGAGAAGAACATGGCAGATTAGTAGGCAAGGTCACACATGAAAATGCACTATAAACACAGCTGGGACTGCTATGCTTGATGTGATATGGACCTGGGGGTGTGGCAGGAGGGGTCCTGGTCTGTACATGAATGGCCACATTAGTGACTCCCTTTCTGGATTTTGCAACAAGGAAGAAATGCTATTTAATGAACGAATGCAGGGGACTTGGCAAAGGGTCCTGGGTTCAAATTCTGTGAGCTCTGAGCAGTGAATGAAGACTGAGGTGAAGGAGGTTTCAGCCTGTAGGCTTCTCCTAGTAGCCCCATGAGGACTCACTCTCAGGAATCACCCTATCTTACCTCTGAGGTGCCATGTTAAATCATGCAGCCTCTATAAGGTCTCCATTTCCCATTTCTAAGTCAGGATGATGATGCCTCCTTTGAAGGTACAAAGAGGACCAGGAACTGCAGAGATGGGTCCCTCCAGAGAGCTGGGCTGACCCTACCCATAGAGGCCCCTTGTACCACTCCACAGCCCACAGGAGGGACTGAGTGTATAAAGATCCCTGGATGGGGTGAAACAGGTGTCCTTAATGTCTGAGGTCCACACTGCTGACATTCACCTCTGTCACCTGATACTTTAGGGGTCATTCTGCTCAAACTAGGCAAGGAGTGGGGTAATCACCCCCACCCTCAGATCACACACGACTCCCCAACATGAACCAGTGTACATAGATGACAGATAAGGGTAGGGCTGGGTGTTCAAGTGAGTATATGACACATCTGCTCCTGAGCAGGAGCTGAGCCCAAGCAGGCATGAGGGGTGTTGGCAGTTGGGGTACAGGGGGAAAAGAGCCTGGGACAGGTGGGGGAATAGCAATCGTCATCAGGTTTGATGCTCTAGAAGGTGGCTGCCAAGGTTGGCCAGACGTGATTCCCACCTGCCCACCAGCCTCCAGTGCAGGGCCCAGGCCGGCTACCCAACTGTCCAGTGAGGACACTTGGTTTTCCTGCCCTGGCCCACTGCCAGCTCAGTCCAGTCAAGAGGACTGTTGCTAGCTTGGCAGGAAGGAAGGCAGTGGGTCCTATGGTAGGTCAGACCTCCAGGCCAGGGAGGCCACCTGTCCTATCCAGTCAATTCTTCCAGGCTGACCCTGCCATCACAGCCCTCCATCTAGATTCCCCAAGCAGAGCTACCTTCCCCATGACTTCCCTGGGCAGGGCTGTGTCATCCCCATCAGACTCCCCAGGGCAGGGCTATTCTTTTAATTTGACTCCCAGAAAATGGTTTCATGGTAGGTTCTGGTGTTGGTGCTGAGGCCCTGGGGCCAGTGGCCTCTCCTCCCTCCCTACTCAGCCCAGCAATACCCTGGCCCAGCAATTCTCTGGAGTGAGGGAAGTTAAGTGGCAGCAGTGTGCACACTGCTGGCATAGTGTGGCACTGGCACCAGGCATGGTCCAGCAGGTGGCCCATCTTCATCTTCCCTAAGTGTTATGGGTACTACAGCACCTGCTGCCTGTCTGAGGGGCATGGGATGTGCTGCTTATTAATTAGGGCCACAGTTTCTCTCTTGTCCAAGGCTCTGGGCTGGCCAGGTTCTGTGGCTACAGGTTCCCTGCCCTTACCATGGCCAGGTGTGTGGGGTCATGGCCTGGGACTAGGGAGGAGTATAGAGCATTTTAGGTTCAGACATTGTCCCCTTGATCTCATCTCAGCTCTGATGCTGAAGACTCCAGTACCCACTAAGTCCCTGACTGGAGTCAATGGGGTTGTGTGTATGCTGATGTATTATACCATAATTATCCTCAGAGGTCTGCATGTAGACCTGTTGTGTGCTACTGACACAGGGAAGGCCACTCTACTGATTGTGGAGTGAATTGTAGGGAATTACAGTCTGGCTCCATAAACAGAGCATTCCTTCTGCCCAGAACTGCATACCCTCCTCATCTCAGAGGTAAGAAACCATCCTGAGTCAATGTGTCAGTGGAACAACGGGTGTGGGACACAGACAGCAAGGACAGGTGGTGGACAGCACTGAGTCAGGTCCAACTGCTCCTGTCCTGCAGGAGTTGTGAGTGGGGCAGACAGGGGAGCCTAGTAAGACTCTGGTCTGGGCACTGCACTGGGTACCATCTATGATGGAGGCTGCAAAGAGGGGAGATTATGGGCAGTGAGGGCCAATCCTAAGGCTTGGAATGGAAAGGAGGGACCTAGGCTTTGCCCTTTGCAGTAGGGGTGAGAGCATCCTAGAGAAGGCCTGCTTGGGGTAAGGGCCTGTGCTTGAGATGGGGACTGTGGCACAGGCCAGGTATCTCTGCTGAGTGCAAGGGAGGAACATGGTTCTTTGCCTGTCATCTCCTGAAGATTATTGGGGAGGATGTGGTTTCAGGAGTGGGTGCTGTACCTGTAAGGAGCAGAACATCACTCCTTCTCTAGCCTCAGTTCATGCACCCCTGGGGTGGGTAGCTTCTGCCTGAAGCTCTTTTGCTAGCACTCCTTGGTAGCCCAGACTCTGCCAGTCGGTCCATCCGCTAATGGGCCTAAATTAGCACTAATGCTTTGCAGCCTGGCGGGCATGGCAGCTGCAGGGCTTTCTGGGAACAGCAGTGACCCTGAAGCTGCTAGGGAAGGCATGACTAGAGCCGCCCCCCCACCTGATTATCTCTGGGAGAGACAGACTGACAGGCACACTGATGAACTATGGGAGGAGGGTAGGGAGCATCAGGTAAACAAGGGCCTTGTGGTCAGCGTTGCCTATGGTCATACATAGAGCTGTGGTACCTCTAGTCAAGCTGGTAAGCGGGGGGCATCCAGAACCCACTCTTGCCTCATTCCAGGACAGAAGCCACCAGGGTCCAAGGGTGGCTATGGCAAAAGGCACATCCATGCCATCATTGACATGGCACCTCTATACCCTGGTGACCACTTCATTTGCCATGGCTGAGCTGATAGTACCAATGCAAGTCAGATCTTTGCCAAATGAGGACAATGAAGCCCTTGCTATGAAAGTGGGTCTTTGAGCAGCATCTCTCAGCACCCCCTGGGTGTCCCTGGGCCCTGGTCCTCCTTCCTGATAGGCCTCCTTGGTGTCTACACTGGCCTGGAATAAGCTGTTCTTGCCTCAGGGAGTGGCTGAAATTCAGGGGTCAAAGGTCTGGCAGGACAGCCTTGGGAAATTTTGGGTTTTCTGCAGAATCAAAAAGAGAAAATGTGTTTGGGGCCATGGCACCCTTTTTGTCCCAATTTAGAACCTGAACTGGGAAGGACAGAAAGTCAGGCAGAGGGCAGGTCTTTTCATTCCCTATTCCCTAGCTCCTGTGCCTGCTCCACATGTCTATCTGTGAAGAAGGGGAAAAATTCAATGCTTGGGAACAAAGGAGGGACTGAGCAGGAGCAGAGGGTCCTAGATGCCTAGAGGACAGAGGGCCTAATGGGCTGGAGAGAGAAAGTAGCTTTACAGGGAAGGGACAGATGAGCTGGGCTCCAGAAGGAATGGAGGGCCTTCTAGGCAGAGACCAGCTAAGGCCCAGGACTAGGAAGGAGCCCGAACCAAATTGTTTGGTGTGGTGGGACACAAGAGGAGGGGAATGGGGAGCAAGGCTGGTGAAGGAGGTTGGAGCTGCCAGATCCTCGGGCCTTGAGTATAGCCTCAGGGGTGGGTCTTTTAGGTGGAGCTATCACACAGGGGTTATCTGGAGGTGACAGCTTGGTCTGAGTGATGAGTGAGATGCAATGGCTGCTGCCACACACATTTCCGATCAAGGGGCTAAAGAAGGCATGGGGCCCAGTGATGGGGAGGAAGAGGATCAGTCCTCAGGCTCCTGGGGAGGAGGATTGGTTTAGGTAGTCACTAGCTCATTTGTTTATCTTAAAAAATCGTCTGGGACTAGGGAGTGTAGCTCAGTGGTACAGGGCTTGCCTAGCATGCATGAGGCCTTGGGTCTGATTTCCACCTTGGTCATCTGTTGTGCCCAACCCCATGTGAACTCCAAGGACAGCATTCAGCACCCACCAGGCAGTAAAGGAAGAAAGCCACTGGGTGGGCAAGGCAGGGCAGGCTCAGGGTGGCCAGTGGGGATGGGGAACAACATTTAAGGGGCCTCGATCATAGGCATGAGGCTCCTGGTGCCCAATAGCCAACTATGAATCTCTGTCACCAACAGGTAACCTCAGGTCTAACCACACTGTGCCCATTTTCTCATTAGGTAAGTAGGGATAATAGCATAATCTGACCCCTGGGGCAGATGGGCTTAGGTGTGCCTGGTCCACCCTACCCTCCTTACTGGTTCCTGGGTCCCAGGGGCAGATCTTAGTGCCACTCCAATCTGCCCCCCTCTATGTTTAGCGAGGAGACCACTGGAAAGCATAGCCCAGACATAAGGAGCCCTGCCAAATGGTCTAGTCTCTAAGGGTTCCATTGCTCCTGGCACTGAGGTTTCTCGGAGGTTTTCCTGTCACTGGCCTGACAGAAAGGGGACAGGTGTGTGCAGTCCCAGTTATGAACTGGTTGCCAAGGTTGCCCTTTCCTTTCCCACACCCTGGGCCCCTGCTCCCAATGCTTCTCATTCCACTCCAAGGAATTTGAACCCTTTCTGAGGTCTCATGGTGGATGGAGAGGCTTTTGTGACTGACAGCTTGGTTCCCTGAGCCCAGCCGAAGGGCCTCCTGGGAGGAAGACTGCTGTTCAGGTGGGGAAGGAATACACATACCACCTTCTCCCACCTTTCCCAGGTTACCTACTGCTTTTAAATCTTGGATGAGTCCTGAAGTCAAGGGATCTCTTTGACTTAGGGACTCTCCAAGAACTTGGGTACTTCCTTTTGGGAGGGCTACTTTGGAGCAGCCTGTTTACACACAGCAAGTCCAATGACTCCTCTGGAGTGACATGGGAATTTGTATCTGCTGTGCTTGGTTCAGAACTGAGGGGGAGCCCGTTTTTTTTTTTTTTTTTTGACAAAGGCTTTTAGTTCTACTTCATAACTCCTAAAAGCCCTTCCAGTGTGTCTGGGCATCACTCTCCCTGGCCTTCACCTTCACCTTACTGGGGGTGGTGTACCCTAGGTGTTGGCAAGGATGCTGTGGTTCTTACCTTGATGTTGTCCTGCCAGCGGTGGGTTTTCTGGAAGTTCTCTGCAGCATCTGCCAGTCTCTGAGGGACAGAGGACAGGGAGGTCAGAGGCTGAGATGGGCTGCCTTCCCCATGCCCACCCCAAAGGCTTCTCCATCCCCAGCACTCCCTGGGGCAAGACCAGCTCAGGGCCTCCTTTTCCCTCATTCCACCAGACACTTAGAGGTTCCTTAGCCCAGCTGGTTGTGAGGACACCTCCCTGGCCACTGTTGGCTTCCATAGGAGAGGGGAGGCTTGCACAGAATGCCCAGAGTGGCTTTTCGGTGAGACTCTCTGTTCTTTAGCCTAGCAGTGTCTCCTGTCCAGAGGATGGTAGGAGCACTCAGGCCTGGGAAAGCCTGAGTGGCCCTCCACTCTGCCTGCAAATGAGGGTCAGCTTCCCCAGTTGAGGCTGAACCCCCACAAGTGACTGTGCCTCACTTGTGCTCCTTTACCCCCAGCATGCCCAGGCCCATAGCCCACCTCTGCCCACCCAGGTTCACTGGCCTACTCTCAGGCTCCCTGAGCCCCTTCCCACAGTGTGTCAAGCCCTCTATTCATGAGAGCCTGGCCCATCCTTTGTGCTGGTTCCAGTGGTTTTTGCCAGTGACACTTATGCCTGAAAGCAAAGTGCCCCTGAGAGCATAGCTGTGTGCCAGTCTGTGCCATACCTGTTATTGGTCATGCTCAGTTCCAGACTATGCTGATGTGTAGAGATGTGGCAGACACAGCCATGTTTCTCACAGATTAGTTTGGAGACCCTGACACAAATAGGCAGAATCACTAGGGCAGGAGTAGCTAGGATCAGGAGGCTCAGTGCTATGGGAACTCAGAACATCAGAAAGGCTTGTAAAGAAGGCACCAGGACCCAGCCACCCTCTGGGCCTGAGCTAGGACACCATGGATCCTTTCCCTCAGGAAGTCTTGAGGCTCCCAAGAATGGAACTGAGTCTGGCCATTTGGGGCCTTTGTAGAGCTGAGTTTAGTGATGTCCTATTAGTCCCAATGACAATCAATACTATGAACTGGCTACCCACCACATGCCCACCCTCTTGCAGCCATGACACATGTGCATCTGTTACTATTTATGATGTGCTGGACATGGTGCCATTATGGCTCCTCCTCAGACGAGGATGCCTAAGTATGGAATAGCCAGCAGCCTGCCTAGGGCCAAAAGGAGAGCCTGGGTCAGGCTGTGGCCCTTGGCCAGCTCTTATCATTACATCCACCTTGCTCAGCCCATGACCAAGGTCCAAAGTCCACCCCCTGTGGGGCCTACCATGCCCTATGAGGCTGGTCCCTCAAACCACCCAGCCCATCCTCTGGGTGGGGTGCAGTCTTGCCTACAGCAATCCTCAGAAGGTCCTGGTCCCTTGGTATTCAAGACACCTCATTCCCATCCATCAATTCAGGCCTGATGTGGCATGTGGGCCCCAGAGAGAGGGTCTAATAAAGCTTGACAGCTGCATGTTAGGATAAAACGGGAGACCAACTTTTTCTGCTTTGAAGCATTGAACAGCAGGGCAGGGGGGAGTGCATGAGCCCCATGTGGAACTGAGGCCGCCACTCTCCTGGAGCAGGAAGTCACCCCTGGCAGTGTGAGGGGCTATCAGAGCCATCCCCCTTCTGCTGGGTCTGGGGGGGAAGGTTATTAGGCTGGGGTCTGGGGACAGGGTAAGAAAGTGCCTCTTGGTTTCAAGCCCCTTACCTCACAATGCTGAGCTTCTTCTGGCCCCTACCTCCTTTTCCTGTCCTCTTCCCACCCTTTGCTGCAGGGCCTGCTTTGGTGGGACTCACATTGTCCTCTGACCCCCTAACCCAGTCTCATATCTTAGGGCTTCAGAGGCCACAGGCCTCACATATCTTGCCCAGATCTTGCCTCAAATCCTACCACCCACCCCGAACTCCTGGACATTTCCCTGGGATGACTGTCAATGCTTCTGAACTACAACTACCTCCTCTTGGAACAGGCCCATCCACCTGGGAACCTCTGCTTCCTACCTCCCACTTCTGACATCATCAAACCACCTATTGTTCACCCGTTGGCTCAGGCTCTGTCCTGCACCAGGAACCTGTGTCTTCTCTTGTCCTTCTGCATCTATTCCCTGCTCAACCCCTTAAGCCTCATCTCAGAATGTAGATCTGATTGTGTGGCTATCCCCTGTCTCCACTTACTGCTCTGCATATAAAAGGCAATGCTTCCTTGAGGTCCTGTAGGGCCCACCTGTGCCTGACTCCTATCTTTCATTTCTATCCTGGGGCTTCCTCTTGGCCTTAATCAAAAATACTCCCTAGACCCCAACCTCCAGCAATGGATGAGGCCCCCAATTCACAAGCCTATAGTGTCCTTCTATGGATGACATTACTGTGTAGCATGTATAGTTAACAACATTTATTACTACTACTAACTGAATGCCTACTATGTACCAGTACCAAGCTCAGGGCTTTGCCTGAAAGATCTGTAAAGCACAAGGAGGCAGCACTGAAGATGCACTCAAGGAGTGACCTTTGAGCAATCACTGTGTCCCCTCTTTCCTTACCCAGTGGCCCATTACCTTCCCAGGGACCCAGAGTGGGCCTAGAGCCCACCTAAGGATCTGTGGAGGCTGCTGCCCTTCATAGGGGATGGAGTTGGGTCGGAGTGGGTCAGGTTTTTGCCATAGAAAAGTCACAGGGTAGATGGGGCTTTAGACACCAAATTGACACTAGTGTAAATCTCCAAGGTGGACCACTGTCCTGTAGAAAAATCCCTTTTTTTTCTCTATATCCACCCCTGGCCAGGGGGTGCCAGCTTCACTCTTTCAGGATGAGAGTCAAAGTCTCCAGGAACATGTGGGCCACAGGCCACAGGCCACTCTGGCTCCAAAACCTAGCAGATAAGGTTGAGGGAGCCCCAAAGAGGAAGGGCCCAGCCCCCAGTCTCCTTGAGCTCACAGAGTCCCGTGGGCTCAAAGGCCTGGGTCGGCCCGCTGACTTGTGAATAACGGAGTTGCAATAGCCACAGCAAAAGGATTACTTTTAATCCTCAGTAACGATCAAGCCATTATTATTTTTTCGGTGTTACAGATCAATCAGTCCATCCCCGGGCGCTGGACGTGTGGAAACTGCTAAATAGGTAGGCTTGGCGGTGTGGGAGGAAGGGCCAGGCAGCTGGTTGGGGTGGAGGAGACAGACTACAATTGTACAAGGTCCCATCAGGCTAAGGATGAGGTGAGAGGCCAGGACCACCCACAGTATGCACCAGGGGCCCTGAGTAGGGATTACAGTGTGGAGCTCTGGCCTGGGTTCAAAGTGACTTCTTCAAGCAGTGGCTTCACCTCTCCGGCCTTCACTGTTCTGTGAATTGGAGATAGTATCTGCATCCACTTAGAGGGTGGGTAGGTTCTTGGCAATTCCCTTCTTTCAATGTCTACAGCTGCCTTTAGGCAGCCTATCTGTCCACTGGGGTTTCTCTTGCAGGCTTTTGCCTGCCTCTGGGCCTTCCCCTCTTATCTGTTCTTTCTGCCTGGTCAGCTCTCTGACTGGGCCACTGATACATAGTGTGTCATCCTTTCTGAAAACTTCCTTTTGCCCTTGTGCATCCCATGGGTTCCCCCTCCCCTCTGCCAGGAAGGGCATGTCCTCAGGCAGGGACCTTTCTGAGCTTAGCTCCACCTGCCTGACTCAGGCTGGGTACTCAGAGCCTTGAGTTCCTGTATGGGTTCCTGTTCGGGCATGGCTGGGAGGCCATGCTTACCCTGACTCAAGGTTCATCCTCCTAGTACTTCTCTCCCATCTTTCTTTTCTCCTGATGGGTCTGGGCAGACAGGATGGGAAAGGAAACAGGCCCAGAGGTGAGGGGAGCATCTGTCAGGATGCCCAGTATAGCAGGGATCAAACTGGAGTCACAGCTTGGTCTTATCTCTGGGGTGCCTGATTGTCTGGGAAAGATGTGTGCCATTCCTAGCCCCCTGACCCTGAGTGCTGGTTCCTCTGGGAGCTCTCCTTGGACTCTTGGAGTCACCTGTGATCCCTGGTCTTTTTGCTACCAGGCTCCTGCACATGCCTCCCTATCCACTCTCATCCAGACTCCTCTAGCCTGGTTCACTCTCTCATCCTTAAAAACTCCATAACCTCTGCCAGGCCTCCACCTGTCCTCATCATGGCACTCTGGGAACCCTCTGTGTCTATCTTCCCCTTGAACTCTGAGTTTGGTGGGGGTAGTATGTAGCAGCTCTCAAGTTTCCAGTAACCTGGTCATGGCATCCAGTAGGTATACAATGAATGTCTGCTAAATCAAGGTCAGGACATCTCTGCACCTGTGTAGAGGCCTATGTTGAGTCTGGCAGGTGTGTGACCCCAGGTGTGCGTCTCTTTTCCTCAGCACTTCTTGAGGGTGAGGGGTGAGGGGTGCCCAAGAGGAGCTACTGCTTTGAAGTCACTGATGGTGCCTTGCCTGTCCTGTGACGTCTCCCTCATCTTGGTCATGGCATTGGAGGGAACTGCAGTAGGCTTACAGCCAAGTCCATCATGATAACAGCAGGCATTTCAGAGGCAATTATCAGAGAGTTTCACTTAACAATCAATTTCCCTCAGCTCTGGGAACTGTTCTTACAAGAAAAGGCAAAAAAAAAAAAAAAAAAAAAAAAAAGAGGACAGGCAGTGAGCTGGGCTGGAGACAATATTCCCTTGGGGAGTGGCCCCTCTACCAGTACCTTCAAATTTCACTAAGTTAAACACCCTTAGCTTCCAAAAACTGAGACAGACAACATGAGACAAGGGACCTGGGGCCATAGTGGGTACCCCTCAGAGGTCAACACTTAGAGGGTAAGGACTCTGCATGCTGGGAGGGGATGGGCTGGAGTGTTGGGGGCTGGAGCCCTCAGGTGTGCCATGCTCTTAGAGAGCCCACTCCTCCTGCGAGGCTGGGTGCCCCACTTCTCCTCAGGCTCTTTCCTCCCCATTCACCTGGGAGCCCCTTTTCCCAGGGCTGGTGCCCAAGGGCCTGAGGAGCAACTGTCCATCAAATAGGACTTGTTCAACTGTACAGCCAGAGGGAAAGATAAGAGTTTTTTTGGACTTAATTATAGCTACTCCTGCTTCCAAGAGGATATGAGTGGCTTAGAATAAAAGGCCCTGAACTCACGGGGTGCAGGGTGTTAAGATCTGGAGCATCAGTGACTGAGCCAGGCAGAAGCTATGAAGAGGAAGCTGGGGGGCAGCAAGCCCAGATCACAGTGCCAGTACCACACAGATGCCCTGAGAACACTGACAGAGGGCTGGGAGGAAGATAACAATACAGTCGAACACAGACATGGCTCCAGCACCTACCCTAAGCCAAGGATTACCAACTGGTACAGGTAACCCAACACTAAAGGAAGGACTGCAAGATGCCTAAGAAGTGAAATTTTTTTTTTTTTGGCAACTGAGGGGGTAAGGCTTAGAGCAGTAGCACCACTGCCCCAGGCCTCTAGTGAGGACATGGTACATGGACATTTCCCAGATCTACTTGCTGCCAAAGACTGGCAATGTTGGAGAGTGAACCTCTTAGGGAGGGTGTTGGTCTGGCCAGCTGAGGCCTGGTTGGTTGGGCTTAGCTGCCCTCCCACTCCCCAGGAATGGTTCTTTTGCCCTTCTCCCAAGAGAGGGGATCAGGAATTGGCCTTTCAGATGCTGTCTCAAACCCACTCCTCAACCTTGATGTCACTGAGTCCAGGTCCCAGGAGGAGGTACCCAGCAGCTACTGCCCAGCCCAGCCCTTTCACACTACCACCTACTCTCCTCTTTAACAGTGGGTTCTGTATTAGCTCTGTATTGTGCACTGATAGATACTAAATACAGATTTCCAATTTCCAGAGCTGTTATGGTCTAATGAGTAAATAATATACATATTTAAAACTGTCTAAAAACATATCTGCATAATTAAAATATCTGTATAATAAGGAAGCAAGATGCAGCTCAGCAAGGAGGAAGCCGGAGCCCCAGGGCTGATAATAGGAGCAGAAAAGCAGGCAGGGCCTGTTGGTGTCTCCTCCTTATAGCCTTGGCCTTGAATGGGCATTGGTGTGTCCATCAACAGCCTGTTCCATGTAAGTACATCAGTAGGTAGGGAGCAAGAGAATCCCAGCTTGGCTCCATCCCTGCACAACCTGTGTCTGGGAACACAGCATGCACTGACAGATAATGCCTGCTATATGAGCAATGATCACCTCAATGGCTCTGACTGCTACCATCCACAGCACACAATGTGCTCAGAGTTTTATGAGCACCATAACCTTCTAAGGCCAGGTTCTGTCCCAACCCCCATTCTGCTGAATTCTGAAGGATGAGAGATATGATTCAGGATGGGCAGAGTGGGCTGGCCAGGATCCAAGATGATGCATGGTGGGTGATGGGACACACGTTGGCTTTGCCTTCCTGAGGTGCAGGGTGCACATTCAGCCTTTCCTGTCCTGTGAGGCCCCTTTCTGTACTTCCTGCTGCATCTGTACTGGATGTGCTTGGTTCCCATAGGCATCTTCACATACCACCTTTTCCACATTAACCCAGATTAGAGATAAAACCCCAACCAGAACAAAGAAAAACACTCAAGTCCCAGATCAAGATTCTAGCAACCAAAAAACCCCAAGGGAAATAACAAACAGCTCTAGCATAAAGGGTGACTGAGGGAAGGCCCTCATGTAAGGCTCTTGCTGTTGTTGGCAGTGACAGACTCACTGACCTTTTCTCTCACCAGCCACACATGCCCACCATGAGTTGATGTAAAAAAAAACTTAGTAAAATGGATTTCTTTTCTAAAAACAAAACAAAACAAAAAAACCCGTCAGAACACACAGTAGCAGAGAAAAACTCACTGGAGTTGTCTCCCTCTGTAGTGGCACAGCCACCACCTCTACACCCCTGACCTGGGCTTGCTTGCTCCCTGTGGGTGGCACAGGCTTGGCTGTTGATTCCTGAACCCACTGGTGCTGCCTGGAAGGATAGCCTGTGTTTTGATTTTCCAGGAAAAATACGAAGAAGTGAGGGTAGTCTGTGATGGAGATGGAGAGGTACTATGGTTTAGATGTGGTGTCCCCTAAAAGTTATGTGTGAGATAATGCAAGAAGGTTTGGGGGAAGAAATGACTGGGTTTTTCCTTAACCTAATCAGTGAATTAATCCCTGATAGGATTAACTGAGTGGTAACTGGAGGCAGGTGGGGTGTGGCTGAAAGAAGTGGTTCACTGGGGGTACATATTTTGTGTCTGGAGAGTGGAGTCTCTCTCTGCTTCCTGATCATGGTATGACCTGCTTCCCTCCACCACACTCCCCAGCCATGATGTTCAGCCTCATCTTGAGCTTGGAGGAATGGAGCTGGCCTTCTGTGCACTAAGATCTCTGATACTGTGAGCCCTCAAATAAATGTTTCCTTCTCTACAATTGTTCTGGTCAGATCTTTTAGTCACAGCAGCAAAAAAGCGGACTAGAACAGGAGGGCAAACATGGGCCACCAGGTGTACCAGAGACTTGAATTTCAGATAAGACAGGATTTTCCAGTTGGGTAAGGAAGGACAGGTCTGGTTCTTGGACTATGAGTCCCTGCTGTAGCCAGTCATGCTGCTATTCCTGGGTGCCCTATTTCAAGCACCTGTGAGGGGTGGCCTATTAAGCATGTTTGAGAGGTGCCCCAATGAGGAATAAACCAATACATCTGATTGTTTCAGGTCTGTATTTGGACTATGGCCCTAGAGTCCAGGTGTACAGAGTTTTCTTCCTCTGAGGACCCCTGAACTGAGGGCTATCTAAGGTGCATTACAAGGCTGCAGGGCCTTGGTCCAAGGTGATTCCTTGCCTAGCCCAGCCCTCAGGGACACAAATGAGGGAGAACCCCTTGCCTTGCTGGTACCCCTGTTTGAACGGTGGCATGAAACCCATACATTTCTTCAGGTGAATCAGTCCCTGATGAGCCAGATGGAATTTCCCATAATTTTGTCAATTTTCCTCCCTTTGAATTATGACCCAGTATAATTCATTAAAACTTCTCTCATCCTTTAAACAGTCACACAGATATCATCAGGTAAGGGTGTCATGGGTACATGGCATTATCTGAGTGCACCAATGAAGCATGTCACCACCTCCTGTCTCCTCATCAGGCCACAATCTAGAGATAGACACTAGTAGGCATGGGTGTGCTGCTTGTGTTTGACAACATCCCCCTACCTCCTAAGCTGGGGGGCTAAAGATCCTGAGGTCAGCAACTGAGCCAGCATGTAATTTGGGGGATACTACTCTCACTTCTCTGGATCTCAGTTTCTCACCTATAAAATGGGAACCCGAACCTTATTCTGCTCTCCCAGAGCTGTGGGGAGATGGTTGGAAAGCAGGCATGGATAGAGGGCAGGATGTGGACTCACTTTGGAGGCAAAACCCTGGTCCTGGGTTTCCCTTTTCCTTGCCTCACCCCAGGGACCTCCTTGACTGTCCCTCCCACTTTGGTGCACATGGGTTCTCTGACTTTGGCTTGACCTTATTTCTTCTGAAGTTTGTACTAATAGGCTGCCTCCTCAGCACTACCTTTGTTGGGAGCTACAATCCACTGCCCCCAGCATCTCAGCCTGACCTCCAACCTGGTCCTGCCACAGTAGGAACCCAGGGCCCACCAGAGTGTCCCCATTCAATCCTACCAAAGCTGTATCATCACTTTTCAAAGACTGTCTCATTGAAGCCCCCATTCCTTTGACCCTTTTTCACCTTTCTGGCCAGAGCTTTCTAGAGCTCCCCAACCCAAATTTAGACTCTCACCCCCAAGCTGTCTGGCATGAACTCGTTTTCCTGAACCTCTGGAGGCCCCTGTACTTCCACCTTGGCTCCTGTGCCCCTTTCAATTTCCTGGGTACCCTGACTGTGCCTTCCTTCCTGCTGCCATCCTTTTTAGGGCCCTGTCAACCTCATCACTCTTCTACCATGCTGACCTTGAACCCTGCCTTCTTGCATGCTCAGGTTCTGTACTCTTGTTTGTACTGTGCCCTGAACCTGGATTGGTCTTCCTCTTCCCCTCACCTGTCCTGTTCCTCCTCATCTTTTAGAGTTGGTGCTTGGGAACCTCCTCCAGGAAGTCTAGTACCCTGACAGGCTGGGTTTCAGGATCCCTTGTGGCTCCCATCACTGCATGTACATCTGACTCCATTCCAAATGTTGTCCCTCAGAGCAGACACTTGATTCATTGATCTGTGTGGCTCCAATGCTGGACATAGGCCAGTTAAGCACAGAAGTCTACGTGGCCTTAGGTTCCCATCATGGTCAACGGAGCAGGAGATGAATCAGGAGGTGCCCCCTGGGGCCTGCTGGCTTAGAGGCTCTGATTTTTCTGGGTAGAGATGACAGAGGCCAGGCCACAAATAGCACTGATGACAGAGAACAGGGATCCAAGATGGTACAGGGGAAGGTGCATAGGGTGAGGCTGAGTTGAAATATGAATGTCACTAGTGCCCATGCAGAGGAGCTCATATGGCTGCCTCCAGGGTCTAAACTGCTGAACCTGGACTTTGTGAAAATATAGCCCACCAGCCCCATCCAGCTACTGACAAATCAGCAATGAAATGCTCAAGAAGCAAAAATCACTGGGCTCTGCTGGAATGTAAAGCTGGGAGGTGGACATGTATACCTCATCTGGCTAAAGAAGCCAGAAGTTGAGTCCCTGGGGAGCAGGTATTCTTTGCCTTGGCTTCAAACCAGTGCATTATCATATCACCCAGCATACTTTCCCAAGAAGTCTTGTCATGTATCTCTATACCCCACCATGGATCAAGGACAAGACACAGGATGGTGACAATTCCTATGGGAAGGGGTTAATGTGACCCTCTTCTTCCTGTCAACAAATGTTTATTGAGCAACACTATGGGGCCTGGTCTGTGCTAGACATCAGTGAGCAGGACAGATGTGGCATGGCCCTTCTGTCCTCTGGTGTAGCACCTTTTCTATATCCCACCTAACTTCTTTCCACTGCAATTTTGTTCTGCTGTTCTGAACACAGACTTGCTAGAGGACTCTACAGTGAGAGCTGCTTGGGTTTGCAAATTTGCTTGTGGAATTTAGAGTGCTAGGAAGCCCCTCTGCTATGGAATGTATTTCTGCCAGAAAGCTGAATCCAAACCCCCCACCCCAACTAGAGCCTGAGCCCCACCCAGTCACCATGCTCCCTTCCCATGATGTTATTTTTATATTTTTCCCTAAAACACAGCCCAAGCAGGCCCTTCTCGACTCTATTAACATTAGGAATCTAATCAGTAATCAGGCAGCTCATAATTTTCTGATTAGCTCTGATTAGGCCCAACCTCATGAGAAAGAGTGGGACAGTGAAGAGGGAAGCAGGGCCAAATGGGCACCGGAATGTGCTTGGGGGGACACTGGCCGGGCTGGGGGTGAAGGGAAGAGGGGAGAGCCCCAGCATTTTTATTTCCTGTCTTGTGGAACAGGCATGGAGTAGTAGTCATGGGTTGTACTGGGTCAAAGGATTTTCAGGTTTTAGAGGGCAAGGGCAGCAGGGGAGGGGCCCCCAGTTCACCTTGGCAGCAGGGACCCAATGGCAGTTTGGGCCAGAATTTTCAGGATGTGGGACAGACACTGGGAGGATGGGCAGGGCAGCCAACAGGGTTGGGTTTGGGCAACAGGATTGCCAACAGGGTGGTTGGGGCACTCTCTAGGCCTTCTTGGGTCATCCTTCAGGAACCCCAGGCATAGCCTTGAGTGATAGGTGGACAGTGACAAAAGGTCTGCTCAGAAGGCTGCAATATGTAGCCTTGGACTGGACTAGGGCCACTCTTTTTTTTTTTTTTTTTTTTTGGTGGTGCTGGGGATTGAACTCAGGGCCTTGTGCTTGCAAGGCAGGCACTCTACCAACTGAGCTATATCCTCAGCTCATAGGGGCCACTCTTGCTAAACACCACAGATAGGGCCTGCCTTGATGACCATCACCTTCAAAGTGGAGACGAAGAGGTCAGCAGCCCACTGGCTCCATACACAATAAGGTAGCCAAAGTCTGGAGGAACTTCCCAGGTCACTGTGTCAGTTAGGGACAGAGCCTGGACCTACATTGAGGCTTTCCAAGTCAGGACTAGGTCTCTCTCCTGCCTAAGGCCTTTTTATCACCTTTGTATCACACTCAGATGGAAATATGGTGCTGGCTAAAACAGACCTCCTAGGTCTGTACCTCATGGGTCCTGACTTCTGGCCTGTCCCTGGCTAATTATGAAGCCACTGTACTTCCCTGCCGGCCCAGACATACTCCTTGAAGTCACATCTCGTAACCCTATTCAGGACAGGGCCCTGGCCTGGGGTCACAAGTTGCCACCCTTTATAGTATGCAACCATATGGGTGACCTCTGATGAAATGCACGAGCCTGTTTGAGGAGATATGCACAGCTAATGCCATGCAAATTGGCACGGAGGCAATCAGTCTGACTCTAAAAGCTGCCCCACCGGCCGCAGGCTGGCTCATTGTCTTTTCTGTCAATTTGCATCTCATTACCCAGAAGGCTGTGCTCACTGGAGGTTAAAATAAAAAGAGAACCAAGCAAGCCCCACTGCATCCTGCTTCCAGCTAGGCCATGGCCCATGAGTGGGTGAAGGCTGCTTGGCAGACTGCTCCAAGAGGTACATTCCATAGGGAGCCCTATCAACCCTACCACCCCCATTGCTACCATCATTACCCCTGCCACTGCCAGAATGTTACTCCCAAAGTCATCATCACCATCACCCATCATCACTCTTGCTCCCTCTTAATTACCACCAATATTCTCACGATCACTGTCAACATGACTTCCATTATCATTGTCAATGTTACTCCCACCACCATTACCATCAGCTTCATTACTAACTTCACCCCCATCATAGAGTCATAGTCTCCATTATTGCTATCACCACCACCAACTCCACCTACCAGCATCACCTCCATCACCACTTTAATTGTCACCATCACCTTCATCACTGCCATTGCTATAACCATCACTCCTGTGGCCACCTCTGTTAGTGCCTCCCGTTTCTTGGTGATCACTACCACCAAGACTTTCCCCACTGCTGCCTGCATCATCACCCCTGCACCCCCGTGAAAAGACTGATGAACAGAAATAATTTACTCTTCACCTTCCTCTGCCCATCACCTTTCAGTATCATCAGTGGGTTAGAGATCTGTAAACAAATGATTCAGTGACCAGGACCTCACAATCAATCCAAATTGGTCCTGGATACTGGAGCTTGTATCTAGAAACCTCAGGAAGGAAGGCCCGGGTGAGGTGGGGTGCTTTTCCACTCTGCCAGAGCTCCTGGAGACAGTGGGGCTTAGTTTACTCCCCTGATTCCAGCAGAACATGGGGGTGGACCAAGAAAGATCAGTGACCAGGATGTCCTATGGGACACAGCCAGGAGCTGTGTGTGTGTCATGGCATTAGCCATTCTCTGAATCTTGAGTATCTCATCTCCCAAATGGGGCTTCTAATAGTTGAACCTCACAGGACTGTATGAGGATGAAGGTAGATAAGAGGAGAATATTGAGCATCCTGGGCGAGGGCTATGAGTAGACAAAGCTGGGGGTGCTTTAAGAAGATGGGGCAGCAGACAAAAATTGAAGAACAAGGCCAGATGTAAGGGAAAAGGAAAGAAATTCCAAGTGGGCTCCTCAGCAGGGGCAAAGATGTGGAAGTGGGAATGAGTGGGTTTGTCTGTGGGAAGGAGGGCAGGGGAGGCCAGGACAGTCAATGCAGGCCACAGTATTTGTGCTTACCAACTTGACCAAGCTTCTTCCATAGGGCATCATTTCACTATTCATTTGTTGTTTCTCACAATGCTTCCTCTAAGCCCCATGAACCCAATCATTATTCTTATTCTGCTGACGAGGACACCGTGGTTCAGAGAGGGTGGTCCAACACCACACAGTTATTGAATGACACAGTTCAAAGAGGTTAATCCAACTTTTATCCACACCAGAGCTGGCCTCTAACCACTCCCTACCTTCCTGGATGGCAATGCTGAGAGGTGAGCCTAGACCAAGGTGAAGTCAGGATCAAAATGGGTTCTACTGTCATGTATAATTAAAAAGAACCAATTAAAAAAAAAAGATGAGATCAGGGTCCATGCAGAGGTCACCCAGAAGAGTGGGAATTGGAACAAGACCTTTCCATCCAGATTCTTGCTGTGCTGGGTGTGGATGGCTGAGACCCTGTCCTGTTGCTGCCCTGCAGTTTTGATGGCAGCAGCATGGACACTATGCTGGACACAAAGCTGGGCACTGGCTGGCTTAGGGGTGATGCTGGGGATCCAAGCTGAGGTGACAAGCAGACAAAGGCCTGGAGGTGAAGGGTAGGGTGGGCACAGCCTGCTTCCAGGTAGAAAAGCCCAGTGTAAAAGCTGCTCTGAATACTGGCTGCGTCCTGCTGCTGCAATCAGCCTCGACACTTGGTTATTATGAGGAGTAAAGGCGGCCGGCGGGACAGCTGGAGCCGTGGCGACAACATTTAAGGCGTTTGTCAGAGCTGTGGGACACGGACTGCCAGGCGCTAATGGCTTCTGCATGCTGCTGCCAAGTGAGAGGAGGGCGGGCAGGCGGAGGTGGCCTTGCTCTTGCCTGGGCCTTGTGCCCACCCCATGCTGCGTGGCCACTCCATGACAGGTAGGGCCCACCTGGGCCTTACTGATGCCTAGCAACAGCCGTAGAGCCATGGTACCATCTGGAGAGGGTGAGGCAGCAGCCGTGCAGCACATGCTTGCCTATTTAAGGCATTTCTGCCACCTCCATCTCCATTCAGACTACAGTCCCTCTCCCCTGGAATGAGTATCTGGGAGTCAGTTCTCTACCATGCCATCTCCCAGGAAAGGGACCTCTGTGTGAGTCCCAGCTGGCTCAGTCTCTAGTCTTCTCAGCCCTTTGGACTGGATTTTATGTGAGAGATCCTTCCTGTGAAGAACACACACTGAATTTGGGATCCATCCTAAGTGACTTTAGCTTTCCTGGCCTTAGTTTTTCTCTCTGTAAAATGGGAAAATGGTGGCATACATCCTCAGGGAGCCTGGCCATATGAATGAGAAAATAAAGGGGAACACTGAAGCACTGGACACACAGAGACCAGAGGCACTTGAATTTATGAAGTCTGGGGTAGACTGCTTGCCTAGCCTATGTGAGGGCCTGCATTCAATCTCCAGCACCTGCCCCCTACCCACCCCCCGCAAAAAAAGGTGGAGGGGCCTGAGTAAGATGTCACCCAGGAGGGACTGTGGACCTCTGGGCTGCCTAGAGGAAGGGGAAGGCTTTGAGGAAGCAGCAGAGCAAGCTGAGGGAAGAGGTAGGGGTTTTCTAGGGAGGGGAGACCCATGACTAGGTGATCCATGAAGGCTTTGAGTAAGAAGTACTCTTGAAATGATCAGGTCAGCGGGGAACTCTTATGCCTGGAAGAGAATATGTTGGACCTGGTACCAGCTTTGTCTGTTGTCACTGGTGATGCCACTGAGCACTTGCTGTGCCCTGGTGCTGCTCACTATCCCTTAGGCAGCCCCTACAAGCAGGTCCCATTTCTATCCCATTTTGCAGATGAGGAAACAGAGGTTCAGAAGTGGTTACTCAGAAGCTCATCATGGTGGTGCACCCTCCCACTACTCTGGAAGCAGAGGCAGAAGGAACACAAGTTCTAAGCCAGCCTTAGCAATTGTTACTCAGTTTGTGGTCACAGATCACTGAGGGTGGGATGTGTGGTTGTCTCTAGGGGCATGCTAGTGTGTGTTCCATCTCTGCTCATGGATCAGCCCAAGAGACACCCTGAGTCCTCTCTGAGGAGGAAATGGCCTTCAGATGGCTATGGATCAGTGAACATGGCTGGGAAATACTGTATGGCTACAAGATACACCCAGGGGATAGGAGACCTTGGCAGGCCTGAGCTCTACCTGAGTCACTGCATGACTTCAAGGCACTTGTCCTCCTGTGTGGCCTCTGAGATCTTGCTGCTTTCCCAGGGTACAGACTTAGGTCAGAGGACGCAGGAAAAGTCCCTGAAGGAGGTATGGAGTTTTGTGCCCTGCCCAAGGCCACCCAGTGACCTGTGGCCCTCAGGAGCCTTCTTCCACCTGTGGTCAGCTCCCAGTACTGCTACCAGGCTCAGTTTGGGACCCTCATGGTATCCAGGTTAGAGCTGTGTGGTATGTTTGTTGATGCTAAGTTCAGTGACCCCTTGAAGGCAGCTCAGAGTCAGACCACCTTCCAGAGGAGGACGCTGGAGTTCTAGGCTGGCAAGGCAGGTCCCAGTGTGATCCTTACACACCTGCAAAGGACTTAACTAAAGTTCCTCTGTGAACCAACATCACCCACTTCATAGATGGAGAAACCAGACTCAGGAAAAAGCAGGGCTTCCCTAGGGTGAAGGGTGAGCAGTGAGGCTTAGCATAGAACCTGCTTATTACCTGTGGATTCGCTTCCCTTCCCTGAGCCCATAGAGCTGATGCTGTCAGTCTCAAGCCCCTCAAAAGGTATTCAAGGCTTCTAGGCCACCTGATTCCTACCTGATTCCCAGTCCACTGCTCCATCTGGCTCAGGCCAGCTGGCCCAGGATATGGTTGGGTCCTTCCAAGCACTCTGGAGCCCTATGTTGCTCCCCTGTCCCCAAGGTCACCTCCAAACAAAAGGGGGGTGAGTGGGCACCCTGTCTTGGTTTTTCATTGAGGGAGTTATACTAAGCAGGGATCTGTGGCTTTAGTGGGCTGTGTTAAGGGAGCCTCCTGCATTTGAATTTGTGGTCAACAGAGTTAGAGAAGGAGGAAGTATGTGTACATGTGAACATGTGCAGGTGTGTAGACACATGTGCATGTGAACTCATACATGAGCATAGCACACATATGCATGTGCACAAGCATGCACACCAACATGTGCTTGGGCACATGCATATGTGGTGGCTGGGTTCCCACCGTTGCTTGAACAACTACCTCATGTCCCAACAATGTGCTTCTAAGGGACAGGTGGGACAGGTCTGCTTTCTGCTGGGGCTGGGAGTGAAGTGGATCCTGGCTCCTGGACCCAAAGGCCCTACCATTTGCCCACTCAGACCTAGCTAAATGGATCTTCCCTGGCTAGGACCTGACTGGTTCCTATCCAGAGGTTCTCTCCTCCAGTGGGCCCTCAGTTTGTCCATTGCTTTACCAACCTTGCAGCCTTCATCCTGGCCTGTAATTGTTTAATTTTGTCATCTCATTGCAATTCACAATATAATGTGGAATAAATGAAAAGGTGACCCTGAGGGCCCCTCTTCTTTCTTCTTTCAACGACTACACTCATTGCCTGTGCTCGGTGCTAGAGACACAGGGTGAGTCAGACTTGGTCCCAGCCTTGCAGAGTTCACAGTGCAAGGGAGGGACTTCTGCCTATCTCCATGTTCCCTGCTCTACCCCAGTTTAAATGCAGTGCAGTCAAATCAGGCTAGAAACCTACTCAGACTAAGAAATCTTACGCATCAGTTCCAACCAACTGTCTACCAGGTGCCTTTGGGATTCCAGTTGTCCACATGTGATCATCACATCCATTGGGACAAGGCTGGTGCTACTTATTCATTTCTCAGAAGAAGCAAGCTCAGAGCAATTTAGTGAGTGTTCACAGTCCACAAAACTGGGGAGTAGAAGCTGGGACCCAAACCTGAGTCTGGCAACTGCTGAGCCAGTTCTGCAGTACTGCAGCCTGTGACAGTCACACTGGTGTAGCTCCTGGCAAAGACAGATAAAGCTTGAGACTTTGGGAGGAGGGACCTGCCCAGGATCATACTAGAGCCCAGGTGCCAGCTCCCTGACCCTTCTTCTAGTAAAGAGGGTTCCCTGAAACTCTCCTCAAACACCATTCTATGGCAAGCCAGTCTAGGCCTCCATAGGGAGTTGACCTAAATGTCTGATCTCTGGTTCGAATACAAACCCCGGGTGTCCCTTTTTTCTTTGGCTTCCAGGGGGTTTAGAGTCAACCAGTAAGCCCCACTAGATCAATTACATGGTCCTCCCACTGCTTACCTTTGCCTTTTGTCTCCTCCTTAGTATTCATATTCTATGTGAAATGCACTCAATATGTTACGAGGAATAAGTTCAATTAAACTGCCCCCCATGCTCCACCAGCCAGGGAGGATGAGTTGCTTGGTGATGCTAGACTGACTGTGAGGCCCTGCTCCAAGCTACCATCCCAAAGCTACGCCGGCAGGTCAGCATCTGGCAGGCACAGCCGTCTCCCTGGAAAATGAGATGCTTCTTATTGAGATAACGAATTGCTCCATTTAGATCCAAATTAACCTCCTCCAATTACCCCATTCTCTACCACATTTCACCAGATCGAAACCCCTTTTGCCTGCACAGTCAAGTGCCTGGCCCTTTCATAGCTGGAGTCAGCCTCAGCTGGCCCAGCAGGTGCCCTTCCTCAATGGTCACGTTTCTTTTCTTTCTTTCTTTTTTTTAAAAATTTTTTTATTTTTGGGTGGGGTGGGGTAGGGGAATGGGAAGCTTGATGCAGCTGCTGCTCTGAGGAGTGGGAATTTTTATTTTATTTTTTAAGCTCGTTCTTTGAAATAAAGATGCAATAGGGGATCAATTTTTGATGACAGTGAAGTAAAAGGGGAAAATAGTAGCAATTTTCTCTTCTGAACATGCCCTATTTAATGGAAGGATGTCAAGGTGGAGTTTTATCCAGAGGAGAAAGGGCCTGGTTCCCAGGGACACATGGCCAATCAGAGATGCCTGGCATGATCTCAAACTGGGATGGCTGGGCACTCCTGCCCCACTGGCTCCCCAGTGCTTCCTGTTAGGGTGGTTGCCAGGGCTCCAGATGTGGGACAGGGAGAGGCTGAGTTTCTATCTCCTGTCACCTGGCACCAGGATGGACCCTCCTTGCTTTGTGCTCTGCTGGTCTCAGCCTGCATCAGGATTCTAGAGCTGAGACCCTAGGGAATCTGGTGTTAATTAGGGTTATAAAATCCTGCCCAGCTGCCTCCGCTGCCTTTGTGTTAAACCTAGGAAGCTGAGCTTCATTTGGCCTAGAGCTGGTGGGGGAGGGGAATGGACTAAAGCTAAGCTGGCTGTCAGGGCATCCTACCCCTGCTCTGGAGTCTCAGGATGGCGAGGTGGGGGTGTTTCTCAGAGGACACTGCAGGGAGGAACTGCTCCATTCCCACTCTCCTCAAGTCAGAAACAAATAGAGTCAGACCTGGGCTGTGTGTAGTCAGGAGGACCCTGCTGGATGGGTGGGGGTGCTCCCTGGCTCTAAGGTGCTGCAAGTGAAGTTAAGGTCCCTGGTTGAATGGACAGAGGCCACAGCCACATCTTGGCTGTGAAACCCACTCCCTGGTCAATTCACCACAGAGGCCCTTGAAACCTGCAGCACCCTTACAGTAGGGCACCCTGGCTAGCCTTGGACCATCCCTACTGAGATTCAATTCTGTCTTGCCATCTGTCTTCCAAGGCCTCTTTCACCTTGCCACAGGGGACAGAAATGAGAAGCACATCTCAAAGGCCCATGCAGCCCAGCTATAGACATCTCATAGAGACACATAGTCATACCAGGCAACTCATGACCTGTGAACAGAGCACATGGCCAAGCTGAAACCCCACAGGCCTGTGCAGAGCCCAAGACTACAAAGACATGCAGCCACACACCTGCACAAACAGGTGAGGTCCTACAGCTGATGACTTTGGCTTTTACACAGGAAGAAACACACTGAGCTCTCTGTGGAGTCTTTGCCTATCCATCACCCCTGGACCCACTAAACACACAAGCAATTCAAGACCCCAAATGTGACCTTCCAGAGCCCTCACCATGAGGTCAGAGCAGTGCTGACAGGAACAACCCTTGCTGCTTCCTCCAGGGTACTGTAGGAAACAGAAACCAGGGGGCAGGGCAATCCCTGCTCCAAAATGTCTGCAGATTCTGGGAGGGCACTGGAGGGGTGGCAGGCTGGGTCTGTAATCCCTCTGCCTGCTTGTCTACAGATGCCGCCCCAAATCGTGCCTGCCACCTCCCATCCTTCCTCTGTGGCCAGGCCTCTGAAATAATTAGTAATTCTGCTCAACAAAATGCCAGCCCGATGGGATAATAAACTCCAACATCTGTCAGAAGAGCGAGCTCTATGGAATTGCCAAGAGAAACATTTTTCTCCTCATTCGATTCACATTTAAATTGAATACAACCCCTCCAAGTCTGCGCCAGGCCTGCAGCGCAGGGCTCCAGGAGCCCACAAGCTGTTCCTGGGCTTGCAAAGAGGCTCGGACGAGTGGCGATCACTCACTCAAATTAACAAATCATTTTATTTAGAAATGAAGAGAATTTGTAAGTGATGTATGGCTTCAGGGCCACTGAGGTGGAGGGAAAGTCAGTCACTAGCCCTGCTGCCATGTGGGATGGGCAGTCCCACTTCTCCCCAGCAGAAAGATCCCCAGCAGAACACAGGCCAGCACTCTCCATTTTCACAACTGCCCAGCATGATAGGCAAGCTAGGAATCATGTTGTCATTCTGTGACGGGACACTGAGGGCCAATAAAACACCCAAAGTATCCAGTTGTTCTGGCTGGCTGGAGAAGGATGCAGGTTCCATGCTAAGGGAGCACAACCAGGGCTTGCTTTTCCCAAATAGGAGCCTCCAAGACCTGCAATTCCACCTTGAGGTAACTGTGCAGAGGGGCCTGAGTCTGTGTGAGTCCAGGTTTAGATATGGCTATGGAAGAGCCTTGCCAATACAATTACATTCCTGAAATAGAAATTCTGGAGACTTGAGCTCTGGGTATAGGGCCTCAGATTTACCATCTGTACAATGAGGGATGTAGACCTGGAGCCAAGGGATGAGGATCTCTGAAGATTAGGTACCAAATACTGATAAATGAAAGAAAAATTGCTAACAAGGCCCGGTACTGGCCAGATCCTTCCTTGGGTTTCCCACAGAGCTGGTATATCTTCCATCATTTCTTTCTTCAGGCTCCTGCAGTGCCTGTATATTGTTATCGGGTCCCCCTTCTAGGCTCCCATAGTGACTGTGTGTCCTCATCAAGGACTTCAATCTCTGTCGTGCAATTTCCCAACAGGCTTTGTGCTCTTGGAGGAAGGCACAATTAAATTTTTCCCCCTATCCCAGTGGCCTGCATGCCCAGTATTTGGTAACTATTTGGTGAATAAACAAGCAAATGAATGAATGTAAGGACATGTGCTGCACAGGCACTCAAATGAGACAAGAGCTCAATAAATGTCTGATTATTATGATACATTCTTACACCTCCATGCTTTTGCATGTATCAATTCCCTCTGCCCAGAATGTTCTTCTTCTCCCTCCTCTGCCTGGGCAGTTGAAGCCTACTTCTTACTGCCCAGCTCAGGTGCCTTCCATCTGGGCCTCCTCCAGCTTAGCTGCCCCTGCACTGCACCCCTCACAGCCATGGTTAGAGTAGGGCAGCTGTCAAGCCGGTTTATAAGACTGCCCACTCTGGATCAGGTTTTCTTGAGGTCATTGGGACCTGAGTCCTCTTTGTTCCTTGAAGTCAGGGCTAGGTCTATGGGGGGCCTGTGCCAGTGTGGTTGACAGACAATTCTAATTGACCTTTCCCCAAATCCTACCATGGCCCCATCCACCTCCGTGAAGATGTGTCCCTGAGCACTCCCATGGTCAGCTGGGTGGCTTCAGGGTCTGTGAAGCATTGCAGTCTCAGGAAGGGTATCTAGCAGAGTCTGGAAGGCAAGTGTCGGGGCACTTGTTCTCGCCCCACAGGGGCGAGAACAGCCCCACCACAGCCCCTTCTCTCTGGAGCTGTTTAATGCTGCTGCTGCAGGCTGGCAATGGAGAGAAAGGTGGAAGGGTAGGGCCCCTTAGAGACATGGCCCTCTTCTGGTGTCCTTGTTTCTCTCTTGTGGAAGGGGCCTGGCAAGAGTTTGGAATCCCTGAGCATTTGGGGGCTTAGTGGGGAGCTGACCTCTGCTCTGGGGTGGGAGAGGTTCAATCTGTTGGGGAGCATCTCAGGAGTAACACATGGATATACCTGGGTGAGCCTGTGAGTTTGTGGGGGCTTCCTGGACTGGGCTTGGAACCCTAAAATAGAGGTACTCAGCCTGTGGATGCATGTGGGAAGGAAGGTGGGGACTCAATCCTGTTTCTAGGGCCAGGGAAGACTTATGGAGAGTTAGTTCTCTAGGGGTGGAGCCAAGAAAACAGGCTTAGGCTTCAGCAAGAGGAATCATAGTCTGAAACAAGGAAGAACTTCCCGATATTTTGTGGGTTCCAACTCTGAGAAGGGGACCTGAGAACATGGTAGTATCTTCCTCCAGAGACAGGGATTGGCTAATGGGTTACTGCCTGGGAAAGAGGGGGTAGGCCCCTTTGGCTCCATAATTAGAAATGCTGTTCTGGTTCTCTGATGTCAAGGACCTGTGTCCCTAGCATCCCTGGGGCCCTGATCTTGTGAGCCAGCACCTGACATCATGCTCCTGAGCTGTGAGTTGAGGATTCTACACGTGAAGCTTCAGTGACCCAGCTGGTGACCTCAAGGCCCATGACACCAACTCTGGGCTGCATTTTGCCTGATAAATGACCCTGTGGACACTTCCCTAACCTGCAACCAATGGGCTCAGGCATGACCCTGAGGCCACCACAGTTAACAGCACCTCCATGGGAAAGCAGGGGTTTCTTCCTCTTGGAGAAGCCCTGGCTTGTTTAGAGCATTCATGCCATGTTCTTGAGCAAATATGCAGGCCCTCAGGAGCTGATGACATTCCCTGCATCTGGCAAGACCTCCAGGGTTGGAGCCCTCAAAAATGTCTCTACCAGCAGAGCTAGCAAGTCAAAGTCCCCCTCCACGGGGTCTGGCCCTAGTTCCCTGGTCCACCATTGACACCAGGGAGGCCTGACCTCCACTCTTTTTCTGCCATTCCCCTTCCCCCATCCCTCCTTCTAAGAGGAAAATCACAGGGAAGCAAACCTTGGGGGGAGAAAGGAGAATGTTTTTAATTAAAAGTTTAAGAGAATTCACGTCCTGAGGGAGTCACAGCAAGAAAAGGCGGGAGATGGTGTGGGGGGAGCAGGAAAGTAGGCCACTGTCAGCTGAAGGCTCCAAGCCCAGTCCTTCCAGCTGCCTGGCTAGGTGCACTGCCACAGCAGGCTCTGTGCTATGCAGGACCCCTATGCAGACAAGGCCTTGTGGCAGCTTCACTCGTGGGAGTGAGCAGGGTTCAGTGATGATGGCTGGGCCAGGGACTGCAGTCCCGAGTTCTAACTAACCCCACTTCTGCTGCCCAATCTCATCTCTGGGGCTAGGAGGGCAAATGTTCCAGCTCCTAGGACGGAGGAGGTGGCCCAGCATGCCCTGGTTGGGGCTGTTGTACTGGTGGGAGAAGGAAGATGTGACCCATTCAGGGGTCTGTACATGTACCCTGTCCACAGTCCTCTGCCCTATGTAGCCCCTGCCTGACAGCTGGACCACAGAGGCTTCCTGGTGTCCTGCCCCCTGGCCTCTTTCTATTTGTACCCAGTCTTCCTTCCACACATATGCCCACCAAGTGCCAGGCTGTGGGTAAGCAATGCCACTAAGTATCTCCTTAGTCTTAATCTGGCTTAGTCTGAGCAATACCCGTATGTGAATAGGTTATGCTCCTGGGGTAGGGCTGGGGCAGGCATCCTCTCCTCCTGGCACTGGGAAGGCTCTGACACTCTCAGGCTAACCCACTGACTTCATCTGCTCACCAGGGTAGGGCTGGGACATGTGTCAAAGGGGTGTGTGTCAGTGTCTGTGGGCCCTGTGTGTAAGCCAGAGTTGACCTGTGAGATAGCTCCATGCCCAGAAAACTTCCTCCACACCATTCCCTCCTAACCTTTCCTGGGAAAAGAAAAAAGTGAAAGGAAAATAAGACAGATGAAATATTTTGCAAAATGAGCTCATTACATGGTAGTCACACAGGGAGATGAGATTAGCTTAAGAATATTGGATAAAAAGAGGCCCAGGTATGCACATGGTAGTGAAGAAAGGTCAGTGTCATCACTGCGAGACTGTGAAGCCTGGAGCTCCTGCCTGGGCCTTGGGGAATAGGGAGTAGCCTCCTCTCTTAGGCCACAGTCCCAAAGCTGAGCTGTCACTACTGTCCATAGGCTGAGAAAGATAGATCCTTTTTCTCTCTTTAAGTGCCCATTACTTACCTGCTGGCCTTACTTACCTTACTTACCTGGGGACTGAGCCCTCCCAACTCTCCCACCTGGTTGGTTATGGGAACCCATCAGCCCAGGGTATTCGTCCCACCCCATAGTGCCCTCCTCCCTAACCCTTTGGCAATGTGGCACTACAGGCACACAGAAAGAAAATCTGAGACCTCAAGGCCCATCTAAATACCAGCTCCAAGCAGGGCCCCAAGACCTCCGAGTACTAGGAATCAAAGGTCTAAGATGCAAGTTTAAGCATCAAACTCCTCAGGACTCCATGCAGGAATGTGTATTTGATGCTAAACTTGCACAAGACACAGGATGTTGAGTGAGTCCAGGTGAAAGGCTGTGCCCTCCAACTCCCTGTGACTGGGAGCTTCCCACTGCTACATCCCCCAAGTTCAATGACTTGCTTCCTAGGGAGAGGCCAGTGAACATGAGGGAGGAAGGCAGGGGATACCACTTCCTGACAGACTGTCAGGTTCCTGGAGGTTGGAACTTCTCACCTTGCAGTCTGCTTCTGCCCCAGATTCTCTGCCCCATAAGTGCCACCTTCATCTACCCTCCTCTTTAGCACCAGTAGTTGTCCCAGCTGCCCCCTCCCTTTCTCCACTGCAGTAAGCCCACCCTTGTCCTCTCTTTGCTGTGCTTGGCAGTATACTTCCATTCCCTCCTCTGATAACCAGGATAACCTTCACCTCAAGTACCCCACTTACTGTGTACTGGAGCCTAATCACCTGACCTACTGCTGTGCTCTGAGGGGCTAGCCCTGATAACCTCTTCCAGGTGAAGTCATAGCCACTCCTCCAGATTCTGCCAGATCTTCCCCTCCCTCATGCTGTTCTCTTTCAGAATGTTCTTCCCGACCCCCCTACATACCCTACCCTGACCTCTGAAGGGTAAACTGCCTCCTTTCCTCCAGCTTTGGCCTCAGTACCACTTTTTTTTTTTTTTTTTTGCAGTGCTGGGGATTGAACCCAGGGCCTTGTGCTTGCGAGGTAAGCACTCTACCAACTGAGCTATACCCGCAACCCTTGTGCCACTTCTTTTTACTTCCAAGTAACTGGGGAACTTTTTCATGGAATTCCAAAGTAGAGTCAAGTGGGAAGATCTTCCCTACCAAGCCCCAACCAAGCCACACAGTTCAAGGTGTAAGCTCAGAAAAGCTGAGTCCTCCCCTCATGGAGCACTGCATGTCTGCAGACAGGCCAAGTCTCAACCTACAGCATCCACTAGGTATTCCACCAGGTGGACACTTATCACCCATCTTAAGGATGAGGAAACTGAAGAGAGAAAGGAAGTCACCAGTAAAGGCTATGCCACTGATATCAGTACTGTAGCTGCAACCTCACCTGGCCCTTCTGATCCAGTAGTGCAGTCCATGCCCTGGAGGTCTCTGTGTCCCTGGAGAATCATACCTAAAGGCTAATTTCTGGAACACCTTCTTATGGAGGTGGGCCTTCTCTCTGGTCCTCTATTCCCCTAACTGTCTCTGATAGCCCCTCAGTGGCCTTCCCAGGACTGTGGCTCATACCTCTGTGGATATTAGCTTGCCTGGTTCATGGCCTCCTTGAGTCCTTTCCCAGAGTACCCATTCCCTGCCCTGCCCCTGCCTCACTTCCTGTCTCTCTATTTATCTGGCCATATGCCTGACATCTTAGGCCTCCTTTTCTGGGACACTATTAGACCTGATGACTGGGGACACATGGAAGGAGAGGGCTGGGGTAGCCCCATACTTAACCATTGAAAACTCAAAGGCTGTCTTTGCCAAGAAGTCCCCTAAGCTTTGCCTAGGGAGATTGTCCTCCCTGCTGGTCTTTTCTAAGTCCTGCTCCCTGTCTGGGCTGCTGTTACTGTTTTCAGACACCTGCCCAGCCCACACTTGGCAGTCATATTGGCAAATGGGTGGGTCATGGTGAGGTGTGGCCATTGGTCCATTAACCCTGATCTTGCCCAGGGAGGGGCTGGACCCCATGCACCAGGGTGGCTGGAAGATGGGGCCTTAGGCCTTCAGCTATCTTCATAATTGGGCTCCAGCTGGTGTTGACACAGCAAACATGCTGATACTCCCATTTGCAGAGGAACAGAGTGGGCAAACACGGGGAGGCTATAACAAAGGGCTAGCAACCGTGATCAGACTCTTAAACAAGGGCTCCAGGCTCCAGGCACCTCCTGTGCCAGGAGGTGGGAAGCATCAAGTAGCTTGGACAGTGTGGTCCACAGACATGGGAGCTGGGTAAAGGCTTTTGATGAGGCTCCCAGAAGGGGAGGGCTGGAAGGAGGTCCAGAGTTGGTCTACAAGCTCAGTGGGGTTAAAGGAGCACAGATAAGCCCTTCCGCTGTTGACACCCCAGGAGTATCCCTTTCTGAATCAGTGGCACCAAGGCCCAGGCATACTCTCTGATGATAGACCTGTGAGGCCACACTTGTCTCTACTGTACAGGTAGGGAAGATAAGTCCCAGAGAGTGTGAGATTGCGAGGGGCTCTGTGCTGCTCAAGTGTTAGCGAGGACTCCAGCACAAGTATGTCCCTGATTCTCAGCCACCTTCTGTTCTCTGAGCCCAGTTATCTGCAACACATGCCACAATGCTTATGACTTTTGTCACAGGTTCATTTGGAGACTGTGTAGGATGTGGTCTTTGGGTGAGGTCTCAGCTAGACCCCTCAAGGAATCCCATGCATGCCTCTGCCTGGAGAACTGTCTCCTAGTGCATCCGTGAGCATGTCTTTAGAGCCAGGCCAGTAGGCAAACCCTCCACCCTTGCATGTGTGCACATGACTGCATGCGCCCACATCCACAACAGGCTGCGCTCTACTTCTGGTGTCTGCACTTTTCTGTTTCTTCTGCCTTGGGCCTTCTTCCCCCTGTCTGCTAAATCATCCTCCCTTCAGCTCCCTTAGGCTTACCCTCTGACTCCACACTTTGTGGCATGTATCACATTACTGTCACCTTCAGCAGATTACTCCTCAAGGGAGAGGACCCACAGATCTGTTCCCTTTCTCTGTCCATTGTAACCTAGTATGGTACCTGCATACAACAAGTGCTCGGTGCTGACTAGACAGAGATGGAAGCAAAGGCACCTGGTGGCCTATGATACAATGAGCCAGAGTCAACCAGCTTCCTCCAAGCAAACCTCTGACTGGCACCTGGGTCTGGTACAGGGAAGGAAGTAAAAGGATCCATGCTTAATGATGTGCAGTTACCACTCCAGAACTCAGGTAGTGAGCCCTGCCCCCTGCTTTAGTCATCTCCCACCTCCCCTTTTCCCTGAAGAAGAAACTGATGCACAGGCTGCACATTCTGGGCTCCCTGTCCCACCCCTGCTGCTCACCTTGAGGACTTGGCAGGAATCAGCACTGCTCATTCTCATTGCTATGCCAGTGTCCTCCAAGGAACTGTGGAGACACCTTCCTTTTCCTTTCCTTCACCTTTGAAAATTCTACCTGCCAAGGCTCAGTTCAAATGTCACCTCCTCCCAGCTTTCTTCTTAGACTTGCCTGTCTCATGTTAGCTGCTCTGTACCCCATAGCCTGTTGTCTATCTCCTCTAAGTTTGGGCTCCTGGAGGGCCTGATCTTCCTGGCTGTCAAGCACCCCACCCTCTCCCAATCATTGCACACAAGGATTCAGAATAAAGGGCCAGACACTATTCAAACTCAATTAAATATTTCACTTTTCTGATCTTAAATTAGTCTGGTTTGTCCCTGTGGCACCTGCAGGCTCTTTTCCTCTGCCTCCTTGCATCTACTGCCTTTGCCAGGTAGGACCCCCAAAGAGTGGGCATATGCAGGAGGGGCTCGCCCCCACAGCATAGGCCTTTTATGGGGAGTGGAGTTCAGCTCTATGGGCCTCAAGGAAGTTGTATCCCAGGACCCTAGACCCCTACTTCGGCTAGCAGATGCTAAGGAATGTCCACAACTCTTCTGATTCCTCCTGTGGCCACAGAAGCCCAGCCCCCAATCTACAACCTGACCTTTCCTGAGGCCTGGTAGGTTTGAGCCCGGCCCTGGTCTGACCACAACTAGCTCAGATGGGTGTCTGAAGATGACGAAATGTTTCCCCTGAGGAGCCTTCAGCAATGCCCCAGTCACACCCCATCTGTACTATCTCCCCCATGGTCCCAGGGAGGCTGGTTCTCAGCCTGGCCAGCACAGCCTGGAGGCCTTCAAGGGATCTCTGGATTCTTGGCCACCAGATAGTCACTCAGGCAGGGAAGGTTTTCTCCATATTTGTTTCCACCTATTGTTGGGAGCAGCATGTTTTGCCCAGGGCTCATACTGACTGACCCTAAGGATTCATGGGTGTGTGCAGAATGGACAGAGGTTTACCTTCATTTTCATACACATTCAAGTCACCTCCTCCAAGGATCCCTCTCTGACTTCCATTCCCAAATGATGGCTCTCTACCACCTCATGCTACCTGGTCTTTCCTGAGAGCTCATCCCTGTCCTTACTTCCCTCTGGCCAGCTCTCTGGCTGCTTCCTTCTGTACGGCACCCACACAATAGGTGCTCAACGGATGCCCATTCACTAATCTAAAGCTTCCCCATCCCTGGGGGCCCCCAGCCAGCTCCTTTGGGTGGCACCTTGCCAGGAAGCAGCAGCTCTGTTTGGGTGAGGGGAGAATAATCAGCTGTAAATGCTGCAATCAGGGAAAAAAGGCTGCTCAGGCCCTTGGCGCCCACGCGCGAGCCTAATTGGCTCCACGTGTCTGCAGCTTCTTTCAAGAGTGGGAAAGTGGAAGGGTCAAGATCTCTTAATGTTTGTAATGGAAGGGAGGCAGAAGCCATTGCCAGCCCCACATAAACACCTTTTAATTGCTTAGAGAAGGGTGGGCGGGGGCAGCGCATGCTATAGGATCTCTAGCCCACCATTACTGTGCCTTCTAACACTCTCTGAGGCTAGAGTCAGACCCCAGAGGCTGTGCTCCAGCAGAAGCCAGAGCCATGGCATTCATATATGTTCCACAAATGTCCACAAGGCCCCTAAGTGGCCAACAGGTTGGCCCTCACAGTCCAGGCTACAAGTAGGGGACACTTGTAGCCTGGACTGTGAGGGCCAACCTGTTGGTGTAATGTAATCAATGACAGCACAAATGCACCAGCTGAACTGGCCTCCAGCTGCCTCAATGCCCAACTTTCTTCCCTCACTGCCTCCTCCAGGCAGCATTCCCTATTGCCCCTTTGGACTAAAGGGTTCTTTCTCCTGCTGAGGCTGCCACATGCATATGTACCTCTCAGAGGTACCCAATGTCCCCCTGCTTTTTTGGGACTCCTATTCACCACGGTTGTACCTCTCTGTGCATTAGACCAAAGATTGTCAAGTGGGGGCAGTTCTGCCTCTAGGGAACATTTGGCAATACCTGGAGACATCTTTTGGCTGTTACAACTGTTAGAGTGGTGTGCTACTGGCATCTAGTGGGTAGAGGGCAAGTATGCTGCCACACACCCTACAGTGCACAGAGCAGGCCCCACCACATGGATTTTTCCAGCTCAAGATGTCTATGGTGCTAAGGCTGAGAAACCTTGCTTGAGACCAAGCTTTATAAAGGAAGAAGTGAGTACTTCAGAACTGGGCTGAACGTTCTCCCTCCTCACAAAGGGATCAGCCTGCCCCATAGCCCCTGGCCCCAACCTCATGCTCCTCTGAACACCCAGTCCAAAGACCCTGTTCCTAAACAGACCCAGCCACACTGCCAACAATGCGTCAATTTAATTGGGTTAAGTGGCCATTAGAGGCAAAAGCAGGACGGCTGTGTGCAGAAGGGTTTTTAATTTTACTATTTAAATGATGCTCATTCCCCAGAGAGGCCACTGATGGCGGAACTCTGTCTGCTGGAGCCCTCAGAACCAAGGCCAGGGCTGCCCCTCCCACTGCCCCATCCATGTGAGCCTGGGGTGTGTGTGAGGTGTGCTCATTGCCCAAGAAAGAAACTGAGGGGACAGGAACTTGCCTCCTAGCATCTGCCCTCTTTGACAGGTAGGACCCCCAGGTCACTAGGTCATTCCAGGGCCAGCTTCTGTCTGAATCCAGTACCCCATCTCCTCTTTCCTCAGTCCTGTCCCCCTGTGGACAGGAAATGCCACATGGCCTAACTAATGGTAGCACAGAGGAAGGCAGTATCCAGGGGCAGTTTGTAGGGCCTGGAGACCAGTTGCCTGGATCTAAAGCCTGGTTTTCTGTGAGACCTGAGGCAGGTGACTTAATCTCTCTGAGGCTAAGTTTCCTCACAGGTAAAATGGAAGTAAGAGAAGTAACATGAGGTAAGAATTTGGAGCCATCTGGAGTGTTCAGGCTCATCTTAGGCCTAGCCCTAGCAGGTACTCAGAAAGAGGCCTGTAATTGTGGGGCAGAATTATTTCTACCATCTTATGGGGAAAGTCTTGAATTCTGAATCTACACAGAATCATTGAAATGCTCACATTGAAAATGTGAAAAAAAAAATGTTGATGCTCCTCTGCATCCAGGTGAATCTGGTCTGAGATGGGGTCTGGGCATCATGATTTTAAAAGCTTCCCAGCTGTCCAACAAGCAACCAGGGCTCAACAAGCACTGCATGGAGGAAAAAGTACAAAGGCAAAGTATCTGGAAAGCTCTTGGCCCCTTGGACAATGGGTGGGACCTGTGGTGGACTGGCAGTTGAACTTGGGCATGTAGGAAGGGCAGGGATTAAGCCTGGGGCTGGGGTTTCTCTAGGCTCTGAAGTCCCATCCAGGCCTCTCCACTACCTCTGGCTTGCCTGGAGTTGGTATCTAGCCCCCACACTGACTACCTCAGGAACCTGCTCTGACCTGGCTGCCTGGTCCTGGCTTCCCATACTCTGGGAACCAACCACACTGAGTCACAATACCTTTAGCCTCATCCCTGAGGAGGCTGGACTTTCCTTCCCTGGGCTCACCCTTACCTTATCCAAGGCAGTGCCTCCTCCCGTGGCCTCTCCTCTGAGTCACACAGTAAAAGTGCCACAGATGATGCTACATGTGGCACAACCTTCCTGTCCACACTGTGGCTTTTTTGAATGATGACCCTGGAGCTGTGAAACCAGAGATACTAAGCAGGGAGGGTGCTTGCACACCTCCCCGCTTGTTTCTTTTTCTTTTTTTCTTTTTTCGGTACCAGGGATTGAATTCAGAGGTGCTCGACCACTGAACCACATCCTCAGTCCTAATTTTTGTATTTTATTTAGAGACAGGGTCTCATTGAGTTGCTTAGTGCCTCACTTTTACTGAGGCTGGCTTTGAACTTGCGATCCTCTACCTCAGCCTCCTGAGGTCACTGGCTTCATAGGTGTGTGCCACCATGCACAGCTCCTTGTTTTCTTTTTGAGATAGGGTCTTCCTACATTGACCAGCTTGCCTTGAACTCCAGGGCTTGAGAGATCCTCTTGCCTCGGTTTCCCAAGTAGCTGGGACTACAGGTACATGCCAGTGAGGCTGGCTTTTGTGTCCCTATTTTACAGAAGGGGAAAGTAGGGCCTGGGATAGGAATGATCTGAGAGCTCCAATGGGAGCAGGAACAGGGCCTGTCCTTCCTTGCTGCACCCCCAGCACCAGCACGGGACCTTCCACATACATAGTTGGCCATTGGTGAACATTGATGACTAGAGGGAGGGAGGAATAAAACAATGAAGAGATAACCTTTGTGAGAAAGGGGCCGTGAGCCAAGGCCCCAGCTGGGAGGAGCAGTGTCCTGATTTGGGTCCAGCTCTGCCCACAGTGCACATAAGAACTAAGGTACCTTCCTATTTCTCCTGGGATTCAAGACCCTAAGAGAGTAGTCCCTGGTTCAGAGGTCCCATCTCCTTGGGTGGTTGAAGTTCCAAGACAGGTTTGCTTCCATGGGTCCAACATGTTTCCTGGACCTGGGGATGCTGTTTGTCTGAATGGCAAGACCCCTAATCTGGCCTGCTTCTGCCTGGCTATTGGCCCCAGAAACTACCTTGTGCAGTTTGGAGAACCATCCAATTGTCCCTGATTAGATGAGACAATAAACTTCTGTCTTGTGTTGCTCAGCTCCCTCTTTGCAAGCCCCAAATTAAAATACAGACTAGAGCAAGGGATTTAAATTGGATTACTGGAGGGTTCCAGGGAAACAGGAACAATGGAGTGGGAAGTGGGGGTCCAGCCCCCCAATACCCCTCCTTCCATGTGTACACAGGCTGCAAATAAATGTGAAAAAGAAGAAAGAGACCAGAACTTGATTAAAAGCAAATTTAAAACATAATGAAGATCAGAGCTCACTTGGAACAATTAGGACCAAGGAGGGGAAGGATGGTCCTCCCCTTTCCTCCTGCCATCTGGGCAGAAGCATCTTGTGGGCCTGGAACTAGGAGTGGGAGGAGATTACTGGCCAGGAGAGAGCTGGGAGGGCAGGGGCTATGGTCTCAGTGCCTACCTCATGGATAATGTGGGGGGTCAAGGCCCCAGCTCAGGACCAGAGAGACTTGGGTTCAAATTCTGGCTTTGCCACATCCTGTCCTGACACAAGGCATCTCTCTCTCTCTCTCTCTCTCTCTCTTTTTTTTTTTTTGTACTGGGGATTGAACCCAGGGGCATTCCACCACTGAGCCACATCCCCAGCCCTATTTTGTACTTTTTATTTAGAGACAGGGTCTCACTGAGTTGCTTAGGGCCTTGCTAAGGTGCTGAGGCTGACTTTGAACTTACGATCCTCCTGCCTCAGCCTTCTGAGTGCTGGGATTGCAACCACCACCACAATCTAATTTTAAAATAGTTTCATCACCCCCAAAAAGACATCCTGTATTTACCAGTATGCCCCCATCCCCTCCCCTCCAGCTCCAGGAACCACTTTCCATTTCTGTGGATTGCCTTTACAGGACATTTCATAGGAATGGAATCACTGGCTTCTTTCACTTGGCATGATATTTTGGAATTTATCCATGTTGTAGTGTGTATCAGGACTTCATTCTTTTTTACTGGACATACCTGTTTTTTTGAGTTGGGGGTCTCACTAGGTTGCCCAGACTTGAACTAGCTTCCTGAGTACCTGGTACTATAGGTGTGTGCCTGGCTCGTGGACTCAGTTACCTTTGATACAGGCTGGGGCAGCTGCAGTTGTACCTCTGATCTGAGGGCAGTTTGGAAACCTCTTGCCCATTTATGCATAACTTGCCCAGGGCCCTTCATAGCTCCAGAGTCCCCTCCCACCTGCTATTCCTGGGGTAGGCTGAGTAGCAGGGGTCTGCCTGCTGTGTCAGGGCAGTCCAGCAGGTCCTGCCACCCCACTGAACCCTAGGGCTTTGAAGTTTATAGGTACAATTTCTCTGAGTATAGATGGGGAGACTGAGGCCCAGAGGGGATACAGAAACATTCAAAACTCTGTGAAAAGCAGGGACTTCAGCCTTCAGTCTTACATGGCCATGGCATTCTTTGAGGGGCATCCCCCATCAGAGCCTGTAGCCCACCCCAGTGGTAGGGATTCCACCATCAATAGGTTGCTGTCCTGGCCAGGCATTCATCCAAGATACTGCCCATAAACAGACCTGGGAACCTAGAGGAATGGGAGGACCCTAAACCCAGGGAGGGGCAGTGATGCCTAGGCCTGAGACTCCAGGTCCCCCCTACATGTGACTGACTCCAGATAAAACTGCCCTGCTCTTGCTACAGCTGCCCATAATCCATGAGGACACAGCTCTGCTGATGACAGGCCTGCCTAAATTCAGTGGACCAAGGACTATGTGACAAAGGAGGGTTAGGACAAAATTGCCCTTTCAGTCCTGGTCCTCCCTTAAAGCCCCTCATCTCCCAACACACAAACCTACCTTCAGGGCCTGCACCTTCCTGTCCAGTAGGCTCTCGATATCCCCTGCCACCTTCTCCACCAATTTCTGAGGCTCATTCTCCTGTACCTCAAACAGGTTCCGGTTATCTTTGTAGATCTGGAAGGAAGCAGAGGCCAGAGGTGAGGCCATAGTGGTTGTACATTCCCATATTCCCCATATTCCCTTTGTGCAGCTCAACTCAGCCTTCACCCCCACCCCACCCTGACTTTGACCACAGAGAGAGTATAGTGTCTAATGCCCTCACAGTCTCAGGAGAGAGGCAGGGCTGGGTATCTATAGCTTGCATCTGGGATGAGGGCCCAATTTGGGCTGGTTGATGGCCAGAGGTTGTGCTTGCTGGGTCCAAGTTGTCACCACCTTTTCTGGGCCTCAGGGTCTCCCCTTCAGGGCCCTTGAACAGCACTCACTAACTTGATCAGAATGGCTATGAATAACAGACAGGGAAGGGTGGGCTGGCAGAGGCAGGAGGCAGGGCATGGGAGGACATGGAGCCAAAAGCACATACTCACACAAAGATGATCTCACACCTATGTGTGTACAACACATACACCCATGCATGAATTGAATAGTTTGCACACAGTTGCTGTTCCACATGGCTTGGGGCATCTGTACACCTTTCTGTTGATGTGGCCCCAGGGCATTTGCAAATACTGTAGAGGGAGCTCTGGGTGCCCCACAGGGCTCCTTTGTCATTCAGGGCACAGAATACGGGGCAGGGACCAGGGAAGGAGCAGGTGGGGGGAATAAATTTGCCCTTTCCTCCTCAGAGGGTGGGTCTGTGGGCATGTGCATGTGCCAGCATACTGAAAGTGGGGGCCTAGGTCCTCTAGACAAAGCCTGTGGGCTTATATGTATGAGTCTTATGAGCAATTTTCTGCAAGTATCCCCCCCTTTTTTTCAGCACCAGGGATTGAACCCAGGAGTGTTCTACCACCAAGTATATCCTCAGACTTTTAAAAAATTTTATTTTGAGACAGGGTCTCACTAAATTGGCCTTTGAACTTGCCTCAAGCCTCCCAAGTAGCTGGGATTACAGCTGTGCCACTGTGCCTGGTTTCTGCAGGCATCTTTGTTTGTGAATGGGGTCTTGGGTGTCCATGTGTGCATGTGTGCTTGTGTGTGTGTGTGTGTGTGCGTGCATATGTACATCATACACCAGTCAGATTCATGTATCCATTCAAGTGACCTCAGGAGGCCTGTGCCCTACTGGTTTTTTCACTACTAGAGGTCACAGACCATGCCTCCAGGCTCTGCAGAAGTGAAGGGAGGTGGAGAGAGGAGGTGATGGGGGAGATAAGGAGGTGACAGAGGCAGCTGACTAGAGACAGGCAGAGATAAGGTCAGGAGAGTGACAGAAGACAGTGGAGAGATAAGGCCTCCATCATCTGGTAGGGGGATGGGCTGGAGGTTGGCACAGCCAGAGTCCCTGCCCAACTGCCCACCTAGCACCTGGCAGTCCAAGGGTTAATGCTCAGCACAAAGCAGGCTCAGGCAATCTTCTCCTCCTCCAGCCACCCCCACCCCTCTTGGCTTCTCTTTTCTTTTTGTCCTTCTCTTAGAACAAAATAATTTGTGGTGAAGTCGCTCCTTCCTGCAGAGCAGTGGCAATTAGGGGGTGAGGTGGGGGGCTGGCTACATAGCCAGAGAGGACAGAGGCCCCAAGTGGGCACCAGGACAGGCTGTGCTCCAGGACTCAAGCCCTGCCTCAGGACAGAAGCCCTCAGATGGAAGACAGTGACAGAGAGAGGGGCAAGGAGGGGCTGGAGCCTGGGGGTCACAGGGAAATGCAGGGTGGCTGTGCCTTACTGTTGAGGAAACAGGATCAGAAAAAGGAAAGGACAGGTCAAGGCCATATGAATGAGTGGTACAACCAGGTTCCCATCTACCCTGACCCATTCTTCCCAGGTTTTGGTATATTTAAAACATCTCCTTTCCCTTGCCTTGGACCACAGCCCCTGAGTGTGTTGTATCATGGTCTCCTTCACACTGGCTGAAACCTCAGCAGAGTGGCACCCCAAGCCACTTGTACCAGTAGGGGGCGCAGCTGCCTGGCTTCCTCAGGGCCAGAGGATAAAATCCCATACCTCAGACTCCCCTGTCAAGGTCATTCCCAGGATCTGAGGTTGGACCAAGTGAGTCTCCTGACATCTTTCCTGGGGAGACCTAGGATTCTCTCCCTGAAGCCCAGGGTACCCTCTGAAGCCTGGCATGGCAACTGAGCTGGGGCTTGGGGCCTGCAGAGAAAGGAGATCTCTAGGTGTCATGGCCACATCCCAGGACACCAGATGACACAATGGCTTAGAAACTGAGCTGCTGCCAAAATTCACCCATCTCTGAACCTCACGGTCCAATATATTAAACAAGAATGGCAGTTCTCACCTCACAGGCCGATAGAGGACAGCCCAATTTGTACCTTGAGAATCTTGTACTATTGTTGTTGTTGCTATTATTTAGGGTTGCCAGAAGTCTCCAGAAGCCATCACAGTCCCCTCCCTGCCTCCATTCTCTTCCTGCTAGATTTGCACACTCGGGGCTGTCTAAAGCCATCAGCTTCCATTCCTGAGTAGGCAACCTCAGCCTCCTGGGTTCCGCCCACTTACAGCCCCACTCCCTCTTCTAAGATCCCTCCCCCAGCCACACGGTTCTTGTCCCCAACACTTCAGCCTCAGACCTGGAAGTGATAACGGTAGAGCTGGTGATAACTGGGGAATCTAGACACCAGGACGCCACTGATAGAGCACAGCCAGTCATTTCCTCTCCATCTCTCCCCAAGCACCCTGTCTGTGTGCAATCAATGCTCAACAAATATATATGCCTGATTCCATGTTCAAGAGCAGAGCTCCGAGGCCTGGGTTTTACTCCTCCACTTCTGTCTGAAGCTGTGGGAGCCCGTGGAGTCCAGGGATGTCTCTGTCATACTTTCTCTTGTTCCACTTCTACCTTAGAACCCATCATGGCACCCTTCTGCTGGCCCCTGGTGCCAGTATTTGGGGCCTCTCTGGCCCATTGACCTGTCATCATGTGCCTTCAGGTCTTGGGTCCCTGACTCAGGCAGATTCCCACTGATATATCTTTGCTCATGCTATCTCTGCTTCCTCTGCCTATCTAAATCCTCTCTAGAATGAAGGCAGGAAAATGGGTTGGAAGTGGTTTTGTTTGAGATGAGGGCAGAATTCCAGAATGGCAGGGACTGGTAAAGCTGCCAGTCAAGCCTGTTCCTGATCTTGAATAAGCCTCTCAGGTATAACAGTCCTTGAATGGCAGGCCCCTAATGCTTCACCCTTCTAACATTCCCCTGGATCTCCTCCAGCTGCTTTGTCTCCTAGGCAGCCCTGAGCCCCAGGGAGATCCAAGTAATACAGCCTAGCAGATGGCCCCACCTCGGGAGATAGGTCATCTCTATATTGATGTGGTCCAGGGAGGTCCTTTTGCTGTGGGTCCCAGCAGGGAGCCCAGGAGAGCTCAGGGCAATTCTAGAGCTTGGATTCTGCCCAAGACTATCTCCCTTCAAGCCCCAGCCCCCAGCCCTGCTCTATGGGATCAGCTGGGAAGTGGCAGAAAGGTCAAGGCACACAGGGTGCTGATCCTCAACAACCACAGCAGGACCACATGCTCATTGGTATCCTTGGTCCAGAGAGTTGACTGGAAAAACCCAACAGCTCCCACAGTGGTGCAGCCTGAGAGGTCCCTGTTTCTGCCCAGGCAAGTGGATGGAGGGAAGAAATGGAGACAGTAGTTCCACAGGCTGTTGCAGCTCCAAGTCAGAATAATAGGGAGAAAGAGGCAGGGGTTTCATCCCAAGAGGATAGTAGGATGGTGGAGGGATAGGGCAGCAGATGGAAACAGGTGGGCATATGGGGTAGGGCAGAAGACAGTAGTAAAGGGGCTGAGGAACAGGGAGACCAGCGGGATCATGAAGGCAATTTAGGGAACTGTTTGGAGCACACTACAAGTTATGGAGACTTAGCCTGTCATCTCTCCACTTCCCACCTCTCCCCAGTGCTAGCTCAGACCCCAACTGTCCTTCAGCTTTAGCAATTCTTTTGTTAAGCACATGTGCAGTCAGCCTTCTGGACTAGAGATTTTGAGGAAATGAACCCTAACCCTCCTCAGGGGCCCCAAATCCTCTGCTCAGCTTCCTGCTACCTTACGAAGCTCTATTTAACCAAGAAATGAGCCTGTAGAGCACTTGCAGGAATGGAGACCTTGGACAGGAAGCCTGAACACTTGGCAGGGAAGGGGGAGCCAGCCTTATTCCTATAGCTCCTAACAGTCCTGGCTGGGAGAGAGGGTTGAGATGCTACCAGAGGCCAGGAACACAAAGCCCCCACAGTAGCCAAAAGACCTCAGGACAAGTGACAGACCTCAATCAGAGGGCATTTTGCAAAGTCCCAGCAAGCCAGCAGCAGTTGGACCAGACTTGAGCCAGTGCCCAACCTGCCCAGGGTGAGGATGAAGGTGAGACAGGAGAGGGAAAGGAGCAAGAGGAGGGGAAAAGAAAGGACAGACTATGCCTGACACAGGAGGAACAGCCCTGTTTGCTGTTGAGCACTGGCTGGGATGGGTGCTTTAAATACTTAGCCTCACTGATCCCCAACAACCCTTGAGGAGGGTGCATTCTGGTCATCCCCATTTAGGAGGCAGGACACCAGGGTCCAGAAAGGTGAAGTCCCATAACAGAGCTGGAATCTGATCCAAAACCTTGGTTTTAGAGCATACCTGTGCAGTTCTATTCCCTGTATTTATTTATCCCTGAACATGAACGTGAGGCCTATGGAAAGGGGCATAAAACGAATTGGGGATTGACTCAGCCTGAAAGGGGATTGAGGAGGACATGGACTAATGATAAAGGACTGGTGACAGATGGAAGGGCCATTCTTGAGGGAAGGAGATGGAGGACTTACAGAACCAGCCTGATCACAACCACCCAACCCTGGGAGTGAAAACAGGCACACTCCTGAGGCATCTCTCCGCAGCAAAGGTGAACAGGCCCTAATCTCTGGAAATTAAATCAGAAAGAAAATGAAACAAGAAAGATTTGATGCAGGCTCAGTCTTGCCGCTGTCTTCTCAAGGGCCAGGCTCATCTTGGGGCTCAGGCAGGTGCTCCAGCATCCCAGCCTCCATTCTAAATCCCAAGATATGATCCCTGGGTGGTTAGCTGTTTTCCATACCCCCTCTCACCATGTCTTTTTGCGTCTGCTCTTTGATCTCACAAAGGGGCAGGCAGGTGGGCATCTTAACCACTCAGTCCCTCAAATCAACAGGTCCCTAAAGGGGAGGCCAGCAAGTGAACTAGAGATAGTGGGCTAGGCCTTTAGTTTCCATGCCATGGGCTCATACTGGGGAGGGAACAACCTAGGGGTATGAGGTTGGAGGGCAGAGGTTACCTTCCAGATTGGTTTATATCAGAGATTAGGAAAGCCTTGGGTGGATGGTTTGATGGCTCGAGGACCTTGGGTTGGGCCAGAAAGAAAGTAGAGGAGTAGGGGACAGGTAGTAACCAGTTCAAGAACCCTAGCCAGGTAGGGCAGAGCCAGGGCCAAACCCCTGATCTTGCTCCCACCATGCTGTTTACACAGCCCCCTGTCTTTATTCAGACTATTGACATAATCACTAATCACCCTTGGAAATGCAAGGATGGATGGTATATCTGAGCACCTGGGTGTCCTTTCCCATTGAGATTACACAGGACAGATCTGGAATAGGCTGCACTCTTGTGGAACTGAAGAGCTGCCCTACACTGGGCACATGGAAACCCTGACCCAGATGCTCTGGGGAAACACCAGACACTGGACTGTATGTTATAGAAATTTCCTCAGGAAGTCCCCCTCCCTGAGTAGGCAAGATTTAAAGGAGAGCCAGGGCAAGGGGAACCTGGAGCCATCAGAACAGAGTTGGTGCTTGGGCAGGGGCTTGTGTCCTTTAGTTACAAGTTCTATCAGCTGATGACTCTTGCCAGTTGCCATGACAGGTTCCCATGTGGCTGTGCCACCACCATCCGTGGTGGCTTGGTTCCATTTAGTCGTCTATATATGGTTTCCTGTCACAATCAAGGTTTGTACGCAGTGACATTGGTTGTCACGTTGTTAATAACTTACTTTGGTATTGAGCAGGGATTGCCTGGGATGAACATACTGTGTAGAGGGAATCACAGATGGGTTATAACTGGACCATTACAATCCAGCCCATGTGAGATGTGGTGGGTGGGACACAAAGTGTGGGAACAGAAAGCAGGCCCTGGTCCTCAGATCCACCCCACCTCCATGTTTTTACATTCCTATGGGGGCACTCCACATTCATGCCACACGATCTTGTTGGGGATAGAGCTGGGGCAGGAGAGAAGGACCAACTGTTTCCTTGATCCCTTGGCCTCAAGAGGCAGCTTCCAGCAGCTTTTGCCATCAGGTTTCCCCTTCACAAAACTCATAGGGGCATGAACCCACCCCTTCTACCCCCCAGCAACGCCTCCCTGTTTTTAAAGTTAAAGTTTAGTTGACTGTCATCCATTACCGCAATTAGTACATTATGTCTAATTATGCAATTAGTGTAAAAAGTGCACTTGCCGCTGAGAATGGGAAATTACGCTGCCTCGTTACGCTGTAAAATCCATGTCATAAAAAGGCTCAATCTCTTGTTTTTCAAAAGACACAAAACCCAACATAAAACAATAAACCAAATCTTCCCAGTTGAGCTGGGGCCAGTCTGTGCCAACCTGCCCACAGTGGCACCAGGAAGACCCCTCTCCCCACTAAGTCTGCTCCGTACACAGACCAGAGGAATACTGAGCACAAGGCCCATTCTTGAATGCAGCCCTGTCTTTGCTCCCCTGAAACAGATGTGGATTTTCCAACTGACTAAAAACTGTGGCACTTCTATTATCTTTGGACTTCTACTGAGGTCTATATCTCATGTGAGAACAGTTTAGGAGGGTTTTGGCCACCACTCAGCTCTAAACATGAGCGGGACTTTATCCAAGGTTCCCGATGGTTACTGTGAACAGAGGGGCATTTTCTACTTCAGGAAAACTGAAGGAACTTTCTCACATTCACCTGGGTAAGTAGTGAGCTCCCTGTCCTGTAAGGACGGCACCATTCCCATCCCTATGCTACTTCCCATCCCATCCTTACCTTCTCATGGAAGTGCTCCACATTCATGCCACAGGTGAGCTGTCAAGGATCCTGAGAAGGATCATCCACAGTCACCCAGCACAGTGGTTGAACTCTAGGCTGCCATTATTAGATAATAGCATTCCTGTGGCCATGTGCCTACATGAAGTTCACAGTCTGTGACTTCATTTTTCCTAAGTTCTGGCTCCCTTGGTGGTCAAGGTGATGCTCTTGGGACAGGCAGTGAGAAAGGAATCTAATGGGTGGTGGTGTTTCCCTACTATTAGGATGATGACCTCAAATGGCCCAGTCCATGGGGGACAGGGTCCCTGCCTACCCATGTCAGCACTGGGTGTACTTCAATGTACCTCAAAACCAAATGATATAGGGATAAAGCCACCCATGACCCATCTCCAAGGTCACACATTAAAGCTCCAGCATAGGCCTATCTAAGAACCACTGAATGGAACCTAAAGGGAAGATTCCCTGAGACCTTGCCTCCCAGCTCCCACCATTCTGATCTGAAATGCTACACCCATGCCTGGAGATGGGTGCTACAATCTTATGGAGACATCTTCATAGCCAAGAATCTGCCCTGACCTTTTGTGGGGGTGCTGTGTGATCTCTGCAGCTGCCACTGCCCACCTCATTCACAGAGTAGAGAACCTGGGACATGGAGCTCCCAGCATTCCAGGACCATGGGGCAGGCAGCAGGGACACTGCAACTGCACCCACCTGCAACATGTATCTATCAGTTTGGGGTGTGCTGAGATGCAGAGAAGGCAGTTGGGGTGTGGAGGGAGGGGGCATGGACCCCACTGGAGGGACACCTGTTGTCTAAACTCAAGACAAGGGCCACTGGGTAGTTGCAACTTCCAGAGCAGGGAAGACAGTGCTGGTCACATGGACAACATCCATGAAGACTCTCAGTGCCCTCTGTCCTCAGGATTTGTCCTGGGATAGCATCGGGGTAGGCAATTTGAGCTGACGTGAACAAGCTGCAGGCAAGATCCAGGGGCCCCTGCTTGCTCCCCCCATCACTGAGCTGGGAGCCACCGGCTGTCGAGGCAGCTGGGAGGGAAGCTGTGCCCAGCATACCAGCTGGCACGGGGGAGTGCAAGTAAACATCCCACACTTTCCCAACTCGCAGAAGTCGCCGGGTGGCGGTCGGCTGGTGTGGGTGCCCATGTTTATGGGAAACAGATTGTTTGTGTCGGTGTTTGGGCCCTCTCACCACCCACCCTGGCTCCGCTCTCTTCTGCCTTCCCGCCCAGCTGGCTTGCATTTCTTCCCCTAGGACTCTGGGCCTCTCAGCCACAGAGGGATAATGATAGTGATGACAGGGTCCTCTGTGGGGCCAGACAGGGCTCAGCACACAACCCACTGTGTCCTGATAACAATCCAATGAAGCAGGTATGGTTAGCATTCCCATTTTATGGCTGAAGAAACCAAGGCTCTGGGAGATAGAGAAACTGCCTAGAGGCTAGGCAGGCCATGAGTAGAGATGTGGTGCTGGGGTTCTCAGATCTGTCATCAGGCCCTGGGTACATCTCCATTCACCTACCCCCAGAGAAGTTTGGTTTGTCCCTAGTTCACCACTTTGAGCCACTTTGGCCCATCTGGCTTTGGATAAGGACCCTTTGCTTCCTCTTTTCCATATGACAGCCCAAGTAAATAGAGAAACCTGATCCTAGTGACTATCTTATTGTCTGTTCTCTTCAATTCCTTCTCCCTCTGAGCCTCATCTTGGGGTAAAACAGGTTGGAATAAGGCCTCTCTATGCTTCTCAGGAGCAGGAATGGAAGTATGATGGGGATGGGCTGGGGGGGGCATGGTCAGAGTAGCCGGAGGTTCTGGTGGGCCCTTGCTGTGCCAGGGAGGACTCCTAATCATTTCACAGCTTCAGTAGGTTATGGAGATCTCATTTAAGATGACTGTCCTTCATATCCTAGAGCTGGCAGAAATTCACTCCCCTAAATTTCCTCATGAAATGGATTGGAGGCCCAGACTGAGGCATGGTTCTAGAGCCTAGGAAGCAAAGGACACAATCTGCTTCCACCCCATACAGCACAGCACTGAGAGCTCAGGGGGTAATCTTCTCAAGGGCTGGAGCAGATCCTCCAGGGACTCCAGAGTGGTCAGAAGCTGATCTTGTACCAAGAGTCTCCAGTTAGGCTTCCATGACCTGTGATAAGGGTAAGGAGGTATTCATCCACTGGTTGATTTCTCATCTTACATAAGAGGAAATAGATACCACAAGCAAGGGCCAGAATCTGTCCAAAGGAGAAACTTCCCAGTCTCCTACACACATACCTAAGACTGTCTAAAAGTCATGGGTTTAAAATGCACCCTGCCAGGCGTGGTGGCGCACGCCTGTAATCCAAGCGACTTAGGAGGCTGAGTCAGGAGGATCGGGAGTTCAAAGCCAGCCTCAGCAACTTAGCGAGGCCCTAAGCAACTCAGTGAGACCCTGTCTCTAAATAAAACACAAAATAGGCTGGGGAAGTGGTTCAGTGGCCGAGTGTCCCTGAGTTCAATCCCTGGTTCCAAAATAAAATAAAATAAAATAATAAAATAAAATAAAATAAAATGCACCCTGCCCTTTACCAGCCAGGTGACTGGGCACAAGCCTTTCCTCTCAAGAGTCCACATAGCCCTGTGCTACCTAAGCCAGTTGTCCTGAACATTCCTCAAAGATGGAAGATTAAATGCAGAACATGCTAGTTTCTTGTGGGGCCTCTTTATAGGGATGCTTACATGACCCCGAGCCCCTTCCTGCCCCACTCTGAATTGCAGGGACCAATTTTCTGGGTCTCACAGGCTGGAAGTCTACCCTTTCCTGCTGAGATTTGCTGCTGAAGAGGTCATCAAATTATGACAGCATCAATGACAGCCCCATTTATGAGAGGGGCTGCCAAGGTCCTCAGGCTGGCGACTCTCTTAAAAACACAAGATCTTGGCATGACTGGTGTAGGGCATAAAGGCAAAGAGGGCAGTAAGCCTGGGAGGCAGCTGTGAACTCCCATAATATGGAGGGCCCCTTTTGGGGCAAGGTCATCCCAGGGTCCTTCTTTCCTGCTCCATTCCCCTCTACACAGGGAGCCCCAGGTGCATGCACCTGACTGTGCCCACTAGGTCACACATACAGATCTCACCACGTTCCCATTCAGCACCCAGGCAGCCACTTGCAGATCCTGCCCATACCTTATACTTAGGTGCACAGAAAATGTACCACAGTCTGTCTCCGATCACTGGAACCTGGCATCCCCAGGCCTGGTGAGGCTCTGCCCATACCTCAAAATGTAGTCTGAAGCCATGTGAAATGTTTTCTGTTTTTTGGTACTAGGGACTGAACTCAGGGGCACTTTACCACTGAGCTACATGCATCTACCCACCCCCTTTTAATTTTGAGACAGGATCTCAATAAGTTGCTTAGGGTCTCACTAATTTGTTGAGGCTGGCCTTGAATTTGCAATCCTCCTGTCTCAGTCTCCTGAGTTGCTGGGATTATAGATTACAGGCATATGTCACCATACCCAGCTTATGTGAAATGTTTTAAGTAGTAGAACTCTGCTGGCCTGAGATGACTGGTGCTACCTGAAGGTCATAACCATTATGACCTCCTCCTGAACACACCACTGGAGAGGATCCTAATAATGTGGGGGGCCTGGTTGGGGCAAGGACATGGCCTGACCAATAGTGGCCTCTGAACCAGAGTCCTCCATTTAAGCCCTTGATGCAATCTGCTCAGAGGCCTGAGTGTCAGGCAGTAATCAGGCAAGCAGTGAGCACCAGAGCCAGAGTAGAGCTGCCCATGCTGAGAGTGCAGGTGAGTGTATGAGGGAGCACACCCAACCCGAGTGCTCTTTCTTATTAAGAGCACTCCCCTGTCAGCATCTCCCATTTCCATTTATTCCCTCCTCTAGTTTTCCTTTTTTTTCCCTCCTACTTCCAGTTTATAGGCTATTCTTGAATTTTATGTATACTTGTAAGTGTCCTTAAATCTTCTGTAGAACAAGTTGGAAGCATACATAAATACACAGACAGGACCAAAACACCAAGGATTTTGCACACACCAAAGATACACCGAGGATAAGTACGCTTTGGGAATATGCACCCACTGAAGACACACATGCACAGAAGGGAGGCACTGTCTCATGATTCACGGCCTCTCCCGGACCCTCAAAGGAAAATTCATATTTTGGACCTGGGTGGTCCAAATACAAGGTTGTCACTGCGCAAAGATTTCCCAGTTTTGGGGTCAGTGAGTTCAAGACTCAGTCCCTGATGGGTGCTCGTGATCACACCCTGGTTCCTCTCTGCACCTCAGTCTCCCCTTATTTCACTGCAGGGTGAGAGAGAGACAATCTGTGGTACCTATGGCTCCAGGTTCTCTCTTTATGAATGCAAGAACCCCAGTGTCCACCAGGGTCGCATTTACTTCCCCTGCACCTATGTACTGTGTTTCCCATGCAAACAAACTGTGCAAACAGGACTGACAGCCCAACATGCTGACAAACACTGATAGGGTCAAGTCTGAACAGTCATGAACTTCTAAGTAAGTGTGCTGTGCTCAGGGGAGGCCAATGCTATATCTGGGCCCCCATTCCATGTGGACCACCTCCTCGCTTCCCAGTTTTGGGGGCTGCTGGATGCGAGTGATGATTACTATAGGAATAAGTGCTAATAGTGGCAGGGCTGAAGCAAACCTCCACCCCAGCCATACGTTTCATGAAACCCTCACAAGCCCCACTTGCTGTACCCATTTCACAAAGGAGGCAAACAAGGCACAGAGAATAACCAGCAGAACTGGGATTCACTGTGGGCTATTGTGTGCATAAACACAGACCCTGTACCAGAGCTTGCCCCCATCTCCTGCAATTGATCTCTAGCACCTGAGCTCCTGAGACCCTCCTTAGGCTCAACCTAGCTCTCCTCCCCTCCTTTGGGAAGTCACCTAGACTGCCTCTCAGCTATGTCCCTAGGGCTACTTGCTCCAGGGCTGTGAATATCAGGGGGCTTAGCTGAGTCCCATGTTTGCAAATCCTAACTTGTTGTGAGTGTCTACATAGAACCGAATCCTCGTGGGAGGCTAGCCCCTTCAGGATAATAGCCCCTCATTCATTTGCCTGGAGCTATCCACGCAGTTCCATAAGGGTGCCAAATGAATTCATTCACTCTGATCAATGGCTTCACCCAGACCCCAAGGGTTCATTTCGCCAACCTTTTTGCTTAGAGGGATTGTGGGGAGAGAAAAGACAAGGACAGATTTGAGTTGCTGGGGGAAGGGGTCCAAGGTAGTGAGAAGCAGCTTTGTCCCACACTCCTTGCTTGAGTCTGGGTTGTGAACTCTTTGAGAAACTGTGCGTTGTCTGGCAGGCTGGGGGGCTAGAGGCCTAGGTCCTCACACATGTATTTTTTCTTCCCTCACCCCACCACTTTCCCATGGGCTAGACCATAGTCAGGTCTTCAAGATAATGGCATCCCATTCTCCCACATCCTCTGTTCAGCAACCTCCAAAAGGAAGGAGGGTGGGAGGAAGGCCTGAGTTTCTAGTTCCATCAAGGACTCCCTGAGCAAGGAGGCTGTGAGGGCAATGATGCCAGGAGGACAAGAGCAGAACAAATTGCCCCAATTATGTAATGTGACCTTATTTCTTCCTTAGCACAGAGAGAACTGGGCAGTTATGTTCCTCCTTACCCCACCCCCACTGGGCCAGCTGGGAGACCCCTCAAAGGGAGCTTAATCAAGGATTTCCCAAGAAGAATCTATGGGCCCAGGTCTCCTAGGGGTGCTGGGGAAGACTCTTGGGGCTGGACCCCAGTTGGCCACTTTCTCAGGGCCTTCAGGGCAAGACAAAGAGGCCTGGGTCAGTCCTACCCAGTCATTGCTCCTAGAGTGTCTCTGAACATATACTAGTCCCTCTAGTTTCCTGCTGGCACCCTGGGCTATGTAGCCTCCGTGCCCACTTGCCTAGAACTCCATGCTCCAGGCCACTATAGAACCCTGGGGAACTCTGAGCTCCTCCAGAATTCAAGTTTCCTGCCCTACCTACCACATCATCACTGGAACATATCTCAGGTCTACTCTTCTCAGTGCCCATGGGTGTCCAAGCAGGAAGCCCCCCTCCCCTTTATGTCCCAGTACTGCTAGGAGTCATACCAACCAAGGCCTCCAGAATGCCCCTGCTCCTCCCAGCTATGGTCACTGCTTAGGACCCCTGGGAAGCCCAGGAGATATCCTAGGCTAAGGCCTTCATGGTGGTGACCATGGCCCTGACTTTTGGCTCCTCCCTGCATAGGCCTCCCTGTCAATTAGGTCTGAATATACTATGCCCTGGAGGACTGTCCTGCAAAGCAGGCTGGAAAACTCCCTCTGATGTGGTACATGCTTTGCAGAGCCTCCAAGGCTCAGCAAAGCTCTGACTATCTGGCTCTTTGAGTTTATAGTGCTGGCAGGTTTAGGGTTGCAAAACTGCAAATTTATCTCCTGCCATAAATCCAGATGATGCAAGAGCCAGTGTGGGTGATAGAATGTCTGTACATGTATGTTGGAGGACATACTATGTGAATGGTGCCCACTAGTATGTGTGCACACAAATGTTCATTGGCATGCACGTGGGAAGGTAATGGTGTTCCAATGGGCAAAGCATGCCAAACACATGTCCCAGTGACTATGTATACACACATGTCCCAGTGTATGTGTCCAGGTACACATGTCTGGTGTGCACATGTCCAGGTTTACATGTGCATATGGGAGGAAGGCTTGCAATGAATGGGGTGGATTGTACCCTTCCCTGATCACAGGCCTAAGTCCCCTGTGCCCCTCTGCTCAAGTCCAGTAGGTCTCAGGAACATCTATGTAAAGTGTGCACAGGCCCAAGATGCCCTCAAACAGACCCAGTCCCCTTCCCTTCCGTCCACCATGTCAGAGGAACTAGAGCGCTGCATAAGTCACACATTCAGAGCCAGGCCACAAACACAGAACCTGCCACTGAAGATGACAAGTTGTAACAGAGAGCCCCTGTGAATAAATCCCCTCTTGGGGGGAAGCAACAATGGAACTGACAGACAAAGCACCCCTCCTGTCTACCCCCACCTCCAAGACAAAAGCATGTAGAAACAGCATGAAAATGACTGATCTCCCTGCCGAAGGTGGGTGGGAGAAAATTACCTGTCTCTGAACACTTCAAATAAGGCCCAGTTTCCCAAAAGCAGGGTCTTCTCTAGCCCATCACTTAGAGAGGCTGTCACTTACCTCTCAGTGCAGTCTTATTGAAGACAAGAGTGCACCCTCATTGAGGGCTCAATCTCAGGGTAAGATGGTGCTCCACCCCCCAGTCTTGGGATCCAAGCCTGGACCTGAGTCCATGCAGTGCGTCCAGATGATGCTTTCTAAGGTGGGCAGAAAGAGGGCAGCCAGAATTGGGTCCATACACTTCTCATGCCCAGCTAATGGGCTGACAAATTAGCAGATCTCCCCTCTAAGAGGTGATGAATGAGTGGCGGCCCAGGAGAGTGGGGGATGGGTCACCTCCCCCACAGTACTCCTTAGGCTCAGCCCTACCTTACCTCTCTGGTGTGCACAACCCTGCCTCAGGGATGGGGGCTTAGGGGTTGACTGTGGGCTATGGGCAGGGGAGGTAGAGAGGGCATAAAAGGGCAGGTCTGGCCTTGGAGGACATCAGACATCCAAAAGCAAGCCCAGCCAGGAAGGACCCAATCCTTGGATTGCCATTCTACTGTCTGAAAGGGAACCTGTAAGGAGGGGGTTAAATCATGGCCCTCTCCAGGACCCTCTGATCCTCTCCACCAGCCTTAAGGTCTGAAAGAGAAAGGCAGCAGGCTTGGGAGTCTGTGCCCTGAGGACTGCCACCACACTCCTCACACGACCACTGGGACTAGTGAGGCCAGGGAGAGACCTGAGGCTGGGCCCTGGGGGAACACCCACAAACTGGAGCTCATTATCCCAGACAAGAACAGGACTGCAGCTTCTCAAGAATTGGGTAGCAGAGGGGATATGCAGTTGGAGGTGCACACCATTTGGGGGAGGGTCCTCGGAGCCTGATTCAAAGAAACAGCAGCCTCCAGTTAGTGAGCTCCTGTCACAGAGGAGACTAAGCAGAAGTTGACCCTGGTTTCAGCCAGTCCTCTCTTGGGGGAGTTGGGCCAATTGTTCACTTCTGAGCTGAGAGCCCAATATCCTCCATTTGTCCCCTAAATCATTATAGTCTTCCTCCATGTACTCAGGATACCTAATAAGCAACGGGATTTATACAATCTCGTGACAGGGACTTGCCTGGCTCCCTTTGAGAGCCTCTTGCCACCCAAGACAGCCCCAGACCCAGGCCCTCTGTGGGCTCCCTGTGCAAACAGCCCCAAGCCCCTGCCCACACTCCTCACCTCCTGCCCGGCCCCGTGTAAACAGAACCCGCCCGCTCTCTCCCAGGAGCTGCTAATTCCTCCCCGGAACTGCTCGGACGTGAAATTGGAGTGAGACAATGTGTGTTTAAGGAAATGAATCTCGAATCTTAAGAGGCTCGGGAGCCCGCCCTGCACCCCCATCACCCCGCCCGCCCACCCAGAGCCAGGAAAGGCATACTTGGCATCAGGGAAGAGAAAGGCGGAGGTGACATTCAGTGCCAAATTAAGAGCCACCACAGCCAAATATTGTACTTGCCTCCAATCTTCTTTTATTTTTTGAAAGAAAAGGCTTTTACAAAGTGAAAGAGGCTGTTGGAACACTAAGGCTGATGATGGTTTTTAACAGGCATGCTCACAAGTGCATGCCTGGCTCAGAGCCTTCCTCTAGCATACTCTCTCTGCCATAGCCACGCCCACAAGGTGCTGACCCCAACACTCATGTCTCTCCGAGAACACCAGCTGCCCAGGCTGATGCCATGGTTGTTTTTAGCCCATGTGACTGTTATAGTTTGAATCTGGACTGTTCCCCAAAGGCTTATGTGTCAAAGGTTTGGTTCCCAATGTAGCAATATTCAGAGGTCAGGACTTTGGGGAAGTAATTGGATCAAGAGGGCTCTGATATCATCAATTGATTAATCCACTGATGGGTTCATATTGAACAGAGTTGGGAGGTGGTGGAAACTCTGGGAGGTGGGGCCAAGTTGGAGGAAGTAGATCACTGGGGCCATGCTCTAGAAGGCATATCTTGTTCTTAGTTCTTTCCTAGCTCTCTACCTCTCTGCAAGCATCTCTTCACCACCAGTGCTCTCTGCCATGATGTTCTGCCCAGAAACAAGAGTCAGGGAAACCTCTGAAACTGTGAGCCAAAATAAATTTTTGCTCCTCTAAATTGACTTTTTCAGGTATTTTGTCACAGTGATGGAAAGTTGATTAATATAGTAGACTTGTGGCAATCTTGGATAAGGCAGCCATCTCCCCATCTGCATAGGTCCCTTGCAAATGAGGAGTCATTCATGGTATGCCCAGAATCACCTTGCCTGCAGAGGCCTCTACTAAAGGAACCAGCCTATGATCGTTGCAAGGGCTCCTTGCAAAGCACCCCCTGATATCTCCTGTCTATGTTTGCATCATCATATCACTTTTATCCCCCTACCAAGGTCTGTTTCTAAGACCTGTCTGTCCCTGGATACCTCACAGCCCCCACTCTTTGGTCACTTTGTTGGACAAATACCACCAATCGTCCTGGAGTCCAGTGCCCTGAACCCAGCCTGCCTCCATCTACTTTTCCCTCTAGGCAACACTACTTCTATCCCTGTCCCCTTGACCAGACACTTGGACTATTTTGATGTGATTTAATTGACAGTGCAGACTTGGCCCACATCTCCCATTTCCTCAGAGCCAGGCTGCCCTGGGTTTTGGTTTACTCATGCAGTAACAACTCAGTGCCCCTGAGCTCTTACCTTGATAGTGACTGGAACTGGTTCCCGCCACACACATGTACAGCCTTGAATTCACACTATGCTCTGAGCCACTCTCAGATCCCACCCTGTCCTTGGAGCTGGAGGCTTGGAAATGCCCTGTTTTAGAGGTAGGACAATGATCTAGAAGAGCTCTTGGGACTCATCTGAGCTGGTAAAAGACACAACCAGAACCTGAATCTAAGTTGTGTGGCAGATTCCTACTTCAGGACAAATCTCTCATCCCCCCAGTTGCCAAGTGTGTTGCTACTGACAACTCTCATCTGAGTCCTTCTCCAAAGCTGTTCCCTAGGCAGAAGGAAGGCACTTCACTGTATTCTGGGTGACATATAGGTGAGAGGGGGAGTACAAGGGCCTGGTCCCACTGTGCATGGTGGCACACACCTGTAATCCCAGTGACTCAGGAGGCTGAGGCAGGAGAATCACAAGTTCCAGACCAACCTCAGCAACTTAATGAAACCATTAATATCTGAGTGAGACCCTGTCTCAAAATAAAAAATAAAAAGGGCTGGGGATGGAGCTCCTGGGTTCAATCCCCACCAAAAATAAATGCATAAATAAAAGTCCCTGGCTCTGTTGAGAATGCATCCCAGCCAAACTTTTCCTGCTGCCCAGCCTGGCTTCCTTCACCCCTTCCAAGCGTGGTCCCCAATAAACACCTGCACACGATTTCCGAGTCTGACTTCAGGGAATGGGTCCACCACACCTGGTAATGGGAGGTCCTTTTTAGGAGGGGTCCTAAAAAGCCAACTCTAAAGTGGGCACTGTCCTACTGACAATGAGAACCTCACCGTGGAGGTAGGTGGGACACTGACAAATGTGGCATGTGACATGTGCAACTCATCAAATGTTCACCCACTGTGAACTGAAATGGAATACCTATGAACAGGTGCAATATTTCAGGGGGTTGCAGGTTCAGGGAAGTGTAATTATAAGGACTGTGAAATGGGTCGGCTATGGCTAGGGGCTATTGAGGCTTTGGAGAGACAATGAAAGACTCAGTGTGATTAATCACGAATTTAACGTGAAATGTAAAAGCCAGAAGCCCCTTTGGCAGGACATAAAAAGACTCTCATCTTCTGCAGCCAGAGGCAGAAAAGCTGAGGGTCAGATACAGGACTTAATTACTGAGTCAAAGATCCTGAGGGGATTACAGTCTCAATTCCAGCAGGTTGGCTACACTAAGGTTAGGACCCCTAGATGGGGCCATCTGAGTTATCGCACTTGAGAACCTTGAAACCTTAGACCCCCTAAACTTTCTGAGCTTGCAGAATCGGTCTTTAGTCCCCACTGAAGCTAGGACTCCCCCTTGCTGGAATTTGATGGAGAGGCTTTTTGTGTGTAAATCTTAGAGTTGCAGTCTGTTTTACAGGAATGATAGAGGCTCAGTTCTCTCAGTGGTCCAGAAAGGGCGCACAGATCCATCTCCACATCACTGAGGCCTCAATGCCAATCTCTCCCTCTCTTTCCCATGCTGGGCCCTTGTCCATGCTTCACCAGAAATGCTCACCCCTCTGCCCCTGGCTTCCTCCAGGACATTTTCTAAGCCTCCTGGTAATCTGATTTGTCTCATTCATCCTTATAGCCTCTCTCTGGTACAAACACATCACACTATCTACTGCATGCCACCTGCTTTGGTCTCTATGCATCTGAACATCCCTTGAATGTTCAGAGTCATTGGACTGCTCAGGCCCATTTGCCCACACCAGTGCTAAACCTTGGGCCAGTTTTCAGAAGCTCAAGAAGGCCTGCCATGAGGGCTTCTGGATCTGCCAGACCCCAAGCCCTCAAATTCATGCCCCATTCAATTCAAGGAAGTACAATTATTAGGCTCTTTTATAGGTGAGAAAATCAAAACTATAGAGGGGGATTCACCTGCCCAAGGTCCCAGAGCTGGAGAGACGATGATCAAGATTTGAACCCAGTCTGACTGAATCTTTTTGACTGCCATCTCTGATTTCTGTAATTCTGGATAAAGTAAGAGAAAGGGGCAGGCAACATGCTCTAGGAGCTTGGAGGGAAGAGCTCACCTTAGGTTGGAAAGGTGGAAGTGGACTCCATGGAGAAGGTCTTAAGGAGTTCAGACAGGTAGATATGTATGGAAAGGTGCTGCCAGAGAGGGAACGGTGTAAGCAAAGGCTGAGAGGTAGCTAATGGGGGAACAAGGAGCCCTGGTTTGGGGTGATGGGTCAGGGAAGTGAGGTGTGATCTGTGTGAAGGTCGTGGTGGACACAGACCAGGATCAGGTCCTGCATCTGTTTCACCCGCTCCCCCCCCTTGCTGAGCCTCATCTCCCCCCAGATTCCAGTGCCTGCTCTGAATGGCCAATGAGGCCATCTGATTGGCTCATCAAGGGCAAATAATAGCTTTTGCTGAATTCAGCTGCAGCCAATCAGAGGCAATCAAGCACACAAGAGGCCTGATGGGCCACATGGGCACACCCACAGGCACCAGAGCTGGCCCCACTGCCAACTCCGGAAGCCTCCCCCACCCTCTTGTGTCTGAGCACTGGGGTGGGGGTCAGGGAACAGAGTCCAGGAGGGAAAGAAGGTGAAGGGACCTGGCTGGATTCCACTGCACTTACTTGGCACCTGCTAAGTACCCAGAGCCCTAGAAAAACTGTGGGCTATTGGGGGCAACTCAGGCAGAGGACATACCACCCTCCCTAGCCTGACACAGGGAAGTCTGGTTCTTAGGCCCATAACAGCCTTCCAGCACTTGTCCCTGAGTGTATTTGCATGGAGTCCTTGCCTCTCCCCTGAGGAGAGTGGAGCCTCCAATCAGGCCCTGGGAAAGCAATTTTTCAATCTCCAACTGCAAACACTAATACTGCTGAAGCTAATTTTACAGATTTCCACTTCGAGGCCTTGCCTTTGTCCCAGAATCCCTCAGCCTGGGAGATTAGCCGTTTAGAGACTGGAAAAAATAAGGTATTTTAAAATTCAGCATAAAACTCTCTTAGATTCAGTGAGCTAAATTTTTTTTGGATTGGAAAAGAGCCTGTTAGTGAGGGAGGAGCCAGGTCCAGTCCCTGCTCCACCAGTGACTGGAGATGGGGTAGAGTACCAGCCGTTGGACCAGCCTCTGTTCCATGATTCAAACTCACAGCCTTTAGAGGGGTGAAGAAAGGGAGTTGGGTCACTGACTTACATGTGGAAGCCCCACCTACAGCACCCATAAGTCCTTTGCTGGAGCTATGAATGTGTGACCCCCCTTGAAATTTCCCAGGATTTCCCCAACCTCAACCCCAAAGCCTTCTTGGCTGAAGAGGAAGTTCTGGCCCCTGGGATAGGTCAGGCCACTTGTCTGCTGCCCACTTTGCCAGTGAGGCTGACTCCACTTCAAGGCAGACCCTCTCTGGGCCTGTTTCCCCACTGAACCAGAAGTTCTAAGTCCCTGGCTACATCTACCTGACATATGTGCAGCCCTGCATCACACAGCCTCCTGTGCACGCACACAAGTCACACAGTCGGACCCTTGCCCACACAGATAAACAAGGGATGTGCTCAGTGGAGCTCATTCCTCCAGCACACCTTTATTGCTTCTCTTGTAGAGGAACAGCATAATCACTCTGCTCTCTGGGGGCCACAAGCTCAGAAACGTCCTAATGAAAAATAAATGTATTTATAGGGAGATGTCAAAGCCACCAGGATGAGTCAAAGTAATACGACTGTGACCGGCACGTGGACTTTTATTTCATCCCCCCCCACGCTCCAGAGCTGTTCCTGAGGCGTGGAGAGATAAATATTTTAAATAGCGACACTAGCAATGCACGGTTATGCAAGACAAGGAATAATTAGAAAATAAATTACTTTTTTTAAACACAGTGTTACAAACATCGGGAGCATCAGATTACTGTTTTCCGCAGGCCAGGGCCACATGGTTCAGGAGGGCAGTGCAGCAAGGACCTTGGGAAGCAACCACACACCAGCCCGTCCCCACAGCCCCCAGATGGTGACGTCCCTCCCGCCCCCTCTGGGAGGCTCCCAGAATTGAGCTGAAGACCACACTTGGCAGCTTCCAGAAAATCTCGGCGATGGAAAGGCTTCCTCCGGCGTCTCACCAGCAGTAGCGCAGACTAAAAATAGTTTAATCTCCTTGAAAGCAAAAGGAGCAATCAGCAAAACAGACACTCGGGCCTGCATGCCCCACTCCTCTCCACACTCTGCCCCATCCATCCAGGCCTGTCCCCAGTACCAAGCAGTGTCCATTTCTGACCCTCGGAGAAGGGTGTCTATTAGCCACTGTCCAGGACTCCTTCAGTTTGCAGCCCATGGCATGAAAAGTATGTGTCCTTTAAACCTTGTGACATCCCAGGAAGGCAGGACAGGGAGTGTTAGTCTGCTTTATAGATGAAGAAACTGAGGCTCAGGGAGGTAGAGTCATTCGCCCAAGGCTAGGAATGATAGAAAAGGGCTGTGTGTGAATGTAAGGGGTTTGGCTTCTGCAAAAAGGAGACTGTGGTTTCAACTAGCACTGAATCTAAGTCTTCAAAAAACAAGGCTGTCAGGATGAGAGGCAAGAGATGGGGTGGGGAGGAAGAAGGGGCTCACATTCAAAGGATGGATCAATTCCCTTCTATGTTGAGTGTGTCTGTCACACAGATGTGTCCTGTCCACTGCAACCAAAATGACATTGTGATGTCACAATTTTCACCTACTAGCCTGGGATGGGGTCTGGATCCTATGTTCTGGTCACAACTTGCTGTGTGGCTGAGAGCCTGTCCCAGGCCTTGCTGGGTGGGCCTCAGTATCCCCAGATATTGGCCAACGTGATCTGAGGGTCAGTTCCCCTCTTGCATTCCTGCTCAGGACTCACTTGAATCCCTTGCTGCCCTCCCAGGCCTGGCCCCTTACTGTCTGCCTCTCCTCATTTAGTCCTTCCCTCCTTTGTCCACCTTCCATTTCTCTGTGCCTAACTGCCCCAAACCAGGAGTGTGTATGTTACAAGAGAAAACTCAAAAACAGGGAAGGGAAGATTGGGTACCCACATCTAAACTCTTCAGAGGTCAGAAGAGGTACAGTAAACTGGGACTGTGCTTCCTATCCCATCCCTACACCCTCCATGATACTCTTGTGGCCTCCCTAAGAACATCACTATGTCTTTAGTATTCTCAAGTGCCCCGGCCCCTCCCCCAATCCTCACTGTATGAAGCCAGGACATAAAATAATAAAGGGGGCTTTGGCAGGTGGTCAGTCTCACCCAGCCTCTCAAAATACCATTCAAGGGAATTGGAACCAAGATCTCCTTTTCTACTAAATATCTCTTTTTTTTCCCTTTTTATAGCAGCAGTTGCCTACAAAAAGTCATTCTGAAACAGCCTGTGGCCCCCTCTATCCCACCAACCCTATCCTTAGTGTGATGGATGTCTCCCTCCCCTCAGTTCCTGGAACCCTTGACCATGGCTCCAAGTTATCCCTGGGCCCCTAGAGCTTCAGTCCAGCTGTGTACCTAGGCCTAGTCCTTGCCTCTGGTTCCAGCCTTTAGCTCCTGGTCCAGCTCTTGCCCCCGCAGCTTCTATCACTTCCTCAATACATACAGGGCTTGGTTCTGTCACCAGCAGCAACTTCTCATCCTTTATCATCTCAATACAACCCTGAGAGCAGAAACAACATTTCCCAATTCCAGATGAGGAAACTGATGCCCAGGTCACCTTATATTTGAGGGGCTTGTTTTGGTCTGATTGTCTTTAAGTCCTGGCTCTTTCAGCTTAGGAAACAGTTCTATTTCAATAGATGAAAATGGGGACCAGAAAAGGCATCCAAGGAGGACAGAATCATTAGGGCAAGGGCATGGCTCGGGAGAGGCTCAGAAATCTGGGACTACACTGAAGACAGGACCTGCCTGACTGATTCATTTAGAACCAGTTGAGGCTTTGGGAGCTGTCCTGCACCAAAGAGATGAGTCCTCAGACACCTGCCAGGCTCAGGGTAGTGCTCTGCTCTGACCATGGGAGCCCTGAGTAGCCCTACCTGCTGGATTATGGGCACAGAGGTGTTGGGCAGGAGAGCAACTTAGGGAATAGCTGGTGTGTATCAACCAAGTCAGAATGTGCTTTATCAGCAAAGCTCCTCCCCACTGCTGACTGTATACACCAGATCTGCAAGGGATTTCCGTGTTCAGGTGGGGAATCTGAGATTCAGGATTAGGGGTGCCTGAATCAGGTTCAAGTATGTCTGTGAGGTTGGCCTCTTGATCTACTCTCCAACCCCTTCCTTTGTTCACAGAGGTTCCCTGCTGCTAACTCTAAACCAAGTCCTCTGCCCAACATATTCCCAGGCACAGGGCAATGGTTCTCCAATTGTGTTTCCTAGAGCCTTGGGTAGTACTGCAGCCCCTGGGCTTAAGTAGAGGTTTAGGGTAGTGGGGAGGTTCAGTAAGAGGGAAGTCAGGAGGCCAGCCCAGGCAAGTCGCCCCCTTGAGCTACAGAACCTCTTGTCCATGCATTCATAGGTCAGGGCCTTGTGTGGGGTTTCACTTAACCACACTGCAAGGGCTATGCTGCTACAAGAGCAGTGAAATGAACTGGCATCTGGGAACTTCTGTTCTTCCTCAAACGCCCCAAAATAGAGGGAAAGAGTACTCAAAATGGCTAAACCTCAGAGAGATGAGAATGGGGAGGAGGCACTAGAAGAAACCTTTTGCAAGCTGGAAGCAGATGGACCACAGTGACTGACTCAGCAGGCCTTGGAAGGGTCACTTTTGCCAGCAGTGGGTTAATGGTGGGGAGCCCCTAGACTAAGTCCTGGAACCTCAACTGGAAAAGTGGGAAAACCTTCTCTGGGGAACCTGCAGCCCAGAAATGCAACTTGGCCAGATCACACAATAAACCCATGATCCATGAGTCCCCACACACTCAGGGCCCTATATTTCAGTGGTGTTTTGACTGGAGGCCCAGAGGGTTATGTTAATCTCATGCATCAGCTCCTATCACGTGATTTCTGTCTACTTAAAGATGTGCAGAATACATGGAGCCCCAAATACTGGGGGAGACAGGCACCTCAGAGCCAGAGGCCACAACAAACAAACAAAAAGAACTTGACAGAAGCTGGGCTGCACAGTGAGAACATGTAAAATATGCCATAAAGTGTGCATGCTATGGTCGAACTAACAAGGACATCTTTGTAGATAACGAGAACTGGGTTCTCATTGTTGGAGAAGGAAATCACCAATAGGAAAGGAGGAAGACTTGAATGAGCCCCAGGGTACTGGATTGGAGATGGAGGCATCAGTATAGATTTTTGGTTTGAAAATATATACGGAAGGATAGATGAGGATGTGATTATGGATATTGTGCATATGTGGGTTAATATGTGTACATATATCTCCTACTCCTGATCCTGAAAGGGCCCAGAGGCAGTAACACCCAGTATCAGTGAGCACACAGCCCAAGATCGTGATTTACAAATATTCTCCAATGAAATCAGAACTCTTTGGAGAAGTAGCTAATTCCAGGAATGGGACAGGGAAAATATAAGATGAGCTTGGAGTATCTTGTGGTAATATCAAGTAAAAGAAAGGCCAAAAAACCATTTCAAAAGGGCACAGGAGCCAGCCTGAAAGAGTTCCCAATAGCTAGAGCTGAAACAACACCACTAATAATGATACTATTGAATTACTCTAGAACACAATAAGCATCCATGAGTCTATACTGATGTAAATAATTGGAAAAATAAATTAGAAAGGGGAAGAGACAGTTTTTCATAACAGAAGAATTCCAGTTAACAATTGCAAAAGGAATGGGAGAAAGAGAAAAAAAAAAAAACATTTGAACACTCCAGTGGCAACTGTTGCAAGGAAGGTCCACCAAGGGATGCTAAAATTCATGGGTAAAAGTTGAGGATAAATAGAATATTTGCACAGCCTCAAAGTATCTCCCCCCAGAAATTTATTACAAATGGAAAAATAGCAACTTTATAATGGAGGAACCAGGCAGACACTACCTTAACCAAGTGATCAAGGTGAACATCACCAACACCAAGACATATTAACACCCTAACTCTGAGAAAGACACATCAGGTCTATGGTGTTCTTCCTAAAAATGCATAATCTCAATCTACTCACAGGAAAATATCAGAAAAACCCAAATTGGGGAACGTTAAACAAAACCATTGGCCAGTACTTTTTAAAAAGTCAAGGTCATGAAAGACAAGGAAGATGGAGAAACTTACACAGATTAGAGAAATCTGAAGAGAGGTGACAAATACATGCAAAGGAGTTCACTGTTTTTTTTTTTTTTGAACCAGGGATTGAACTCAGGGACACTCAGCCACTGAGCCACATCACCGGCCCTATTTTGTATTTTATTTAGAGACAGGGTCTCACTGAGTTGCTTAGGGCCTCGCTAAGTTGCTGAGGCTGGCTTTGAACTCGCGATCCTCCTGACTCAGCCTCCAAAATCGCTTGGATTACAGGCGTGCGCCACCACGCCCAGCTGAGTTCACTGTTTTTGATCCTGGAGTAGCAAAAAGGCCATGAGTGCAAAAACTGGTAAAATCCAAGTAAGGTTTTCACTCTGGTTAACAATATTATACACATGTCAATTTCTTAGTTTACTATTTGTACTCTGGTTCTGCTAGGTGATAACTTTGGAGGAAACGGTACAGGGTTAGGGAATTTCTGTACAATTTTTGTAACTTCTCTAAAGTCTAAAATTAAAATTAAAAATAAAAAGCTTTTCTAAATATAATGTATTGTTGTCCTCAAAGAGCTATGAAACAAATATTATTTTCAAAATGGTGCAAAAAGGAATAGAAGTATTTTGGACTAGACAGAGGAGAATGAAGGGAGGGGAGGAGGCATGGGGTAGGAATGATAGTAGAAATGATTCAGACATTATTACCCTATGTGCATATATGATTACATGACCTGGGTAACTCTACATCTTGTACAATCAGATGAATGAGAAGTTATACAACATTTATGTATGGTGTGTCAAAATGCATTCTACTGTCATGTATAACTAATTAGAACAAATTAAAATATATTAAAAAATAAAAATTAATAAATGATGCAAAAAGAGACACTGGAAATTTAAAATATCATGGTAAAATACAAAGTCTGACAGAAAGATTGGAAGATAAAGTTGAGAAATTTGACAATAAGGCAATGAAAAATTAGAGGAAAAGGAGGAGGGGAGAGAGGAGGGAGGTCTGAGTTAAGGCTTCTAGAAAGAGGACAGAGAAAAGAGAAGGGATAAAACAAAGAAATCATTCAAGAAGGTTTCCCAGAATTGACAGACACAAGATTATCTAGCTTCAAAGTGCCTATTGACTGATAAAGAATGAAAATATACACCCCTAAGGCAAATTAGTGTGGGTTTTTTTTGTTTTTTTTTTT